>LPNX010751020.1:0-198954 GCA_001517045.1 Pseudotsuga menziesii
TAAGTTTGCTATATGAAATTCAAACATTTCATCAAACAAAATACAATTTTATTTGAAGAAATAATGTTTTTTAAAGGCTGTTGGGTAGGGGCACAACACTATGCTATTGGGGAAGTCCTTACTCAACAAGGGCATCCAATGGCATATCACAGTGAGACACTGTTCGACATAGTCCACAAATATCCCACTTATGACAAAGAGATATATTCCATTGTATAGGCTTGCCGACAATGGAAGCATTACATTTTGGGGAAGGAAACGATCATCCACATAGACCACCGACCCCTGCAATTCATACAGACACAAGGGAAGTTACATAATTTTCGCCATCATAAGTGGTCCACATATCTACAACAGTTTCATTTGAACATCAAGTACAAGAAGGGAAGCACCAACAATTTTGCAGACTGCCTCAGCCAACCACCGATTGTGGCGATAACCACCGTGCTCAACTCTTATGGGCACGAGACTTCTGATTGGCTACTTCTATACCAGAGCGATCCAGAATTCAGCCACACATACAATATGCTCTTGGAGGGAAACCAAGTTCCAAATTTTCACCTCCAGGATGCACTACTATGTCACATGGGACACCTTTGTGTTCCTTCAAGCGAGCGTGCCAAGATGATTTGGGAAGAACACTGCAATCGGGTCCTTAGGCATTTTGGGGTCAAGAAAACAGTGGCAGTACTACATAATTATTTCTATTGGTCGAACCTTCGATAAGACATCGAGAAGTACATTTGATTCTGCACTGCCTACGCCATTGCCAAACCGTCCATCAAGAAGCAAGGCCTCTATACTCCATTTCCTACCCCTAGTCAACCTTGGGAGTCCATCTCCATGGATTACATGTTGGGCCTTCCTTCTACTAAGCACGGCAACGACTGTGTGTTCGTGGTCGTCGACAAATTCTCAAAGATGGCCATAATGGAGGCCTGCAAAAAGAATATCACAACAGAAGCCACTGCTAAACTCTTTTTTGAATGAGTGTGGGTACACTTTGGGATCCCACGGTCTATAATCTCAGATCAGGACAGCAGGTTCCTTAGTACATTTTGGTCTAGCTTATGGTCAATGCTAGACACCAAGCTCACAAAGTCCACAGCTTTCCATCCCCAGACTGATGGCCAAATGGAGGTCATTAACAAGATGATCGTACACATTTTGCGCATGTACAACTCAAAAAATCCACGCACATGGGATGAGAGCCTGCCCTATGTACAACATAGCTATAGCCGGGCCCTCCATAGCTCAACCGACCATAGCCCCTTTTAGGTGGGCTTGGGATTCCAGCCACTATGTCCCATTGACGTAGCCATGCCATTTGCAGCTACTCAGGTTGATTCGGCTCATGTCCAGTCTGAAGTGTCTAAGACGAACAGCTTCATTGAGCACATTTAACACATTCGCCAACAGGTTCATGACATATTAGATAGATCCAATGCTAAGTACAAGCAGTGGCATGATCAGCATTGGGTGCAACACAACTTCCAAGTGGGTGACAAAGTGTGGCTACATTTGCAGAAGGAGTGCCTCGTTGGACCCCACCGCAAGCTTCGCCTGCTCCGATATGGGCCATACACCATCACCAAGGTTGTCGAGGACAATGCCTTCAAGCTCAGTATTCCACCATTCCTTGCTCTGTACCCAGTGTTCAATGTGGACCGCCTTCGGCCGTACTTTCCACCTCTATTAGACACATCAAACGTGGCAGAACAACTCACACCAATAGAGTTAAACCCCGACTGCATGGAACACGCCACTACTGATCGGATTATGGACACACAATCCAAGAACACCCGCCAGCAGAAGATCCAGCTATATCAAGTTGTCAAAGCAGGCCAACTCCTTCACCAGGGAAAGTGGCTCACCAGGGACCAAGTTCAACAGAAGTTTCCTCATCTCATGGAGGAACTCAACGCAATGGGGGCCATTGCTTCCTAAGGGGGGAGGAATGATCTAGGACAATATTGGTGGCCACCCACCTATTCCACTTGGACCCCACCATTATTTCTTTCAGTTTTTCAATTTCCTTAATTGTAGCACAATTTACTATTTTTGGCAGTTTTCGGGTCCTAAACTTTCGGAGCCGTTTTGAGGCCCTAAACGACATTTTTTTGGCATTGAATGGTCGGGAAAATATGAGTCCATTTTGGATTTAATTATTGTTGTTAATGGATGTAGTCCTTGAATAGATCTTTCTAATGATGTATTATGCGTGTCAAACGGAGGTAGTATGCCAAAGTTACGACCCCGTGAAATTGATGTACCAGGTTACCCAACGGGGCCCACATTCTAGCGTTTCACCTCCTAGGGTTAGGTTTTTGGATGTATAGGGTTTCCATTGTTTCTCAATAATATATAGGCCTTTGAGCCTCATTATAGCAGAGAATTCAGAGGCATGTAGCCGCCACATCTCTTCTCAGAGATAAGCTACCAACACTCTAGCTAGTTTATTTCCATTCTATATGTAAACAAGTTTCAGTTCTTTGATTAATGAAATGAAGTGTTGTTTCCACTGCATCTTTGTTTCTATGGTTATTTGTGTATTATGTTGCATTCCTGCATAAATCCGGATCAAATCCTCAGTGTTGTGATCCAAATCACATAGAACACATACCTCTACTTTATTAAGTGGACATTCCCTTAATGGGTGTTTTTCTCTGCATTTAGCGCAAAATATGTCCCATGCCAATTCTGCCTCAGCCTTCTTCTTTGCCTTCAAAACATCGAATTATGAGGAAATATAACTCATCATGTCATTCTTAAAATTTTCAGGGAGATTACCTATTTATGCTCGTGTAGCTCTGTTGTTGGCTGACTTTTGTGCTCTTATGAAGACATCTCAGTCTCTTGTACTAGTTCTAGAAGATCCTCTAGAGTATCTCCGACACATATCCACAATAATGATCAAAAGATTCCTTCGAGATGTCTCCCCTTCCCAGCAAATTAAGCATACCAAGACAATCCTCTCTGATCCCTCGCAATAGAATGATTTTAAGAACATATCTCCCAATATTAGCGCGACCAGATCTCTACAAATTATATAGAATGTATTTCTACAAAATCCTCCAAACTTTCATAATATTTTTAAACCATTTTAAACAATTCCTCTCTCCTATCCTTGGCTCTGCAATAATCCTGATACTTCTCAAGGAATACTGGTTTCATTTGATCCCATGTTGTAACAGTTTCACCACTTAAACTCATAAACCAATGTAAGGCATTTCCTTTCAAAGTAGCAGGAAATAATTTTAACTTTTGTTCACTAGCGGTGTAATCATATCTTTGATAGAGAATATCAAACTCAAAGAGGAATTCATTTGTAACTTCAATGGACTTACCATAGAAGTTTGGTAATACCAAAGGTGAGATGTTTTTCATGGGAGCTGCTGTAGGTGTCTGTTGAATGGGGAACTCAAGTGTAACAACTATTTCTTCATGTTGATTGTTACCATTGTCCCCCATTTCCTCTTAATGATCATCAGGGTGATGTTTGTTGTTCATAATTTCCTTGTTATCTTGCTCTTCCCTTATTCTTTGTTCTTCCAATTCCTGTCGAAACTTCAACCACTCTTCTTTAGTCACTTCCTGTCCATTAATTCGATAAAACTTCCCCTGTCTTCTGGAGGTCATTTATCAGAAATAACAGGCAGATTTGAAGCTCCTATTTGTCTCTCCACGATTGATACTTATGGTTCAAGTATGGGGAGGATGAAGCTTTCCCTTCCTGAATATGATCGTTGAAATAAATATCCAATAGAGGGATCAGCCCTGGTGATCAACTCATTAATGAATGTCGCTCTTCCTAGACCTAGTTTACCACCACAAATGCTTCCACCTGCAAGGTTAGTAACTTTGAGGGGTCCACATTATTTTCCTTTTTTTTTATTCATGCAGACTCACATAATCATACCTTCCATTGTGGTGAGGACCCATTCAATATGTTGAAGGATTCACAGCTCTTCACTGCGTCTTATTTCCCTGCAACCACAAAACAAGATCTCTAAAGAAAACAAACCTAATCAACACACTCTATGTTCACCAATTTCCTTCCCTGGAAACGACACCAAAATGTTGGTCACTTCAATTGCTAATTAATTCACAAACAAAATGCTCAATATAAATTGTCAACCCATGGAAGTTTGGTTATTTCAAAAGCAACTATGCAAAATATATGCATGAACACACAATAATTGATTTTCAGAACTATAAATCACCCTATTCATTTAGAAGAAAACATTGCAACCTAATTACTGTATTCTTCCACTGATCAATCCAATCTTTGAATGCTAATTCAATCTTCAAGAATAAAAATAATTTACAAGCCTTCAGATCACATCAATTCTGAAAATAACTATCTAATTTACTTTTGCAAGAAGTTAAATCTTAGTCTACTCCGCGAAGAAAGTTGTCCTACAATTGAAGCATTCTAAAACAATCCTCTCATTCAAATGAAATCGTGCATCATTACCAGTTTCAACAATAAGGAAAAGTAAGTATTAATCAAACTCAGTGGAAGAGCACACGTTTAACAACAATCCTTCTACGATTCAATGACACACTTTAGTAAGGGAAATCACACTATACAGTTGTCTGTTCATCAAACCATACTTTTAATTAATACGTTGTTTCAATAAATAGAAAAGAACTATAAATAAACAACTCAATAAACACAGTGTTTCAGCGACTCAAAATCAAGTTGCAATTCCACACCAAAGTAAACTACATGAATTAGATAACTACTTAATCGGGGCAACTCTGAGAGAAGGTGGGTCCTTGCCTTCTAACATATATGCCTTCACACACTAAAAAGAACCAGTACACAAAAGATCAAGGAATTTATGCCAATTTCATTGATAAGATCAATTAAGTACAGAGTTTCTCCACTCCTGTTACAATTTTATCCCTTCATAAGACTAACCATTCATGGACAACCCAACTCCCTTTTAAATACTGAAGATGCATAATTGAGATCCTTCAATTTCAGGCAGAATTTCTAAAATAGAAAACAGTTTCATCATATTATTACAATTGAAATAGGGACTGCTCGACATCTTTGGTCTAAATAGATGGAACCAATCCAATGTTTCATAAGTGTCAATGAACCATATGGATGAATAAGTTGTGAGTGTCCTGCAATAGCCTAAGTTGGCACCTTAAAGAAGTGGAACAACTTGCCTCATTACTCTTCCTTCTATGTGTATTGACAGGCCGAGACACCAGAATCTTTATGTATCGGCAAGCTGATACACCCAAATATTCATGTACCAACAGGTTGGTACACCTTAATCCTTTATGATCTTTGACTTGTAATTGCTCATCTGCGTGTATCGAGAGGCTGATATACCCGGATTCCTTGTAGTCTTTCACTGTCTTCATTAATCCGTCACATATTAGCATATTCAAGAAACAAAATCCATAAACACATATATACTTAATCATTAATATGTCAAAGTAAAGATGAATTATACCTGCCCAAAATCATGCTTTTCCTTAGGGAGGATACAACTTCAGCTGTAATAGTAAAGGTAAACAGGGAAAAAGGACCATGGGAAAGGTAAGGAAAAAGGGTCATTTTTGGCACCCAACACTTTGCGCAACTCTTTTAGAAAGGATAGATTTTTTCTTTTGAGGTTTCCAAGAATTTATGCCATTAGTAAACAATAGTTGCTATCAAGTGACACCACCTTTGAAAATTAATACAATTGCCAGCCATTGATGCTACCGCAAAAAATGATGTATCACAGTTGCCAACAACTCACACCGCCACTAAAAATAAATATAATTACCATCAACTAATACCACCACAAAAAATGACATATATTCATATGCCATATTTAGTTTATGTTTAAATTAATTTTTCAATAATAAAAAATACAATCCCAGCAATCATAATCGTAGATATTACAACTAAAAATTAAATTAAATACAAAATTTTATATAGAATATAATTAATATATAGTCAAGTTTTAAAATTAATTTGTAATATATGTAGGTTGGAGCCAAAGAAAAATGAAGCTTTTGTTAGCCATACTCAGCCAAACCCCAATATTATCATGTCGAATCAACCATCGAGGCTAACAGGGGAAAGAGCGCGTAATAGAGCATGAGTGGGCTGAATGGTTAAGAGCATGTGTTTCTTCCTAGGAGGTCACAGGTTCAAATCCATAGGGGGGTAGTGTATGTATACATCTGTAGACTTTAGCAGTTAAATCACTATGCAGAGGGGGGTCCCTTGTCCCACAAACAAGGGGGTCTCATACACCAAATTGGTGTCTCGCTTGGCGGTGACCTTAAAATTAGATTATTATTATTATTATTATTATTATTATTAGAAGGAAACTAAAACCCTTTAAGTTAAAATCAGATGTGGATATAACATTGGGGAAGGTTGAAGGGCTAACCAGGAGGTCTCTCATGGGTAGATTGGAATATGTGAAAATGAACAAGATGGAGATGGTAAATTGGGTGGCAGAAAATTGGAATCCTATGATATATTATAGCTCATAAGTTCAATGGCTATCAATTAATGGGTGGTTCTGCTTCATAATCCTTTTGGAAGATCATGCTCATAAGATTCTGGACAGATTTTAGGTTATAAGGGATGGTTGTCTTGTTCTTTGGCGATGGTTGTTAATTTTAACCCACATAGGCAGAAGATCACCAAGCATCATCTATGTATGCTCCTTACTGCCTTTCCAATTCAATTTTGGTCAAAAGAGATTGTTATAAATTTGGCCAATCACCTTGGAAAATTCATCTTTATTAATAATGAGACGTTACATTCAAGAGATAAGAGAATTGCTAGGGTTCTGGTGGAATTTGACACAACAGAGGTTCTCCCGTAAAAGGTTAACAATCAATGGGGTGATAAACTACTGGAGCAAAGATTGGATTATATAGGTATTCCTTTTTGTGCTTAAATTGTAGGAATACAGGACTTATGAGGAATAATTGTCCAGAATCCAAGTGGAATTTGTTAGGGTTTCGTTTAGCTATGGCTTGGAAATTTTTGAACAGTCTAGTTTTTTAAACTTCTCCATTGATACCTTTTCAACCCTCATATGCCGAAAATGAAATTTTAAAAGGTAAGTCTTATGTTGATTCCCCTGTTCCTTATGAAGATTTGTCATGTAAAGAACTTGTATTTATAAAGTCAATGGAAAAGGATTTAGATCGTATATTAGGCAATAAGAACAATTACTATGGAATCGTGGGGAGGGAAATTCTCCTGTTAGATTCTAGAAAGAGTATCAAGGAGTCTTTAGAGTCAAGGGGTTTAGATGGGGACTATTCTCCTGAGCGAGATTTGGTTCACAATAACTTCGAAAAGGTTTCGGGTGAAGGGAGAGTGGATCATGTATATGAGAAGTTTGGGGATTGTCTTCCTACGGAATCCATGACTAATGGGGTTTTAAATAATATATCTCTGGATGATTTTACGACCTTAGGTTTTGAACAAAGAGTAAAGTTGGTTATGGTTTCGGGTTTGGAAGTAAATCGGGTCTCAAAAGGGAAGGATAAAGGTTTTATAGGTGAACTAGTTAAATCCCATTTGCAAGTTTATGTCAATAAGTCGATGGGAAATTCTTGTAACACACTGATAAATTATATCCGTCGCCAGAACGTGACTATTAGGAAAAAAATAGAAGGAAATAAGGGAGTCTAGTGAGGTCGAGGTGATGCCATAGGAAGGGGAATATATACCTTTATCCTCTATAATTCATATTGCATAAGATTTTTTGATGAATAGAGAAAATGAGAATGGGGATATCAGTGCATCGACACCCCCACCGGTTGTTCCCTAATGTAATGCATCTCTTTCAATACCAAAGGGATAGGGGAAGCCCAAAATTTAAATCCCTCAAAATATTTATAGAATGAGATAAAGCAGGCATATATTTTATATAGGAAACGATGAATAAGGTTTTGAAGGCTTGTGAATATTTTTAGGAGATTTTGAAAGAATATTTTCTAAATATTTTAAAATATTGAGAGGAATGTGCAATAGATGTTGAAGACCAGTATGGAGTTATGTTAGTTATCTTGAATCCCTATATATGTGATTTAATTCCATACAAAACATGTGTCGGTATACTGCTTGAAGGTATAATAAAGGTTTTTTCTCATGATATCAATCTTCTAAACATTTATGCTCCGTATAAATATAGAAGGCTTTTCTATGAGAAAAATGATGCTAGTGGAATCCTAAATCTACACAACCTTATTATTACGGGAGACCTAAACTTTACAATGTATTCCTATGAAAATTGGGGAATGTTGTCCTCGGTGGATCCGTTGGCCTTATTTTTTCAAGATCTGTTTGGCAGGAACAAATTGATTGATATTATTCACAACAAATTGTCTCATACTTGAAAACATAAAAGATCAGGGGGTAAAGGTATTGGTAAAAGAATTGATCTATTTTTCATAATTGAATCCTTATTGGGTAGTTGTGTTAGATACAGGTCATGGAACCTTATGCCCAACGTATATGATCATAATATTATTGCTTTTTAGATTGAGGGGGAACTTGTACCTGCTAAATTTCCCTTTAAATTTAATAAGCTTGGTTAAAGGATGATTATTTTTGTAGGATGGTAACATCTATTTGGTCTTCAATGTCAGTGCCTGAAGGAATGAATGCGATGGATAATTTGGTATTTAAACTAAAAAAACTAAAAAAAATGGTGAAAGGGTGGATAAAGAAGAAAGGATATGAGGATAGGACCAATCTTTGTGTTATTGAAAATCAAATAATGAAGATTTTGTTGAGGAATTTAACTAACAATTTCTCTGTTGAAAAGAGGGAAGGATTATTGAGTTGGAGGGTAAGAAGGACTCGTTGTTGAAAAAATAAGAAGACTCCCGACGTTTAAAAAGTAGAGCGATTTGGATTGAATATGGAGGTAACAACACCAAAAAAATTCACATGTATGCCTCCTATAGGAAGAATCTTAATATTATTTCAGACATTACTTCCCTTGAAGGAACTCAAGTTAATTCTCAGCTGGATAATCAGAAGGTTGTTGTTAATTTTTTCAGTAACCCCTTCAAAGATTCTGGTAAGGCAAATATTAGTAATCAAATGGAGGTCATGAAACATTGTCCTTATTTTTTTTCAAGAGAGGAAGGATTATAGATTGGGAGGCCTATTAGCCTTGAGGAAGTGAAAAGTGTTTTGTCCAAATTTGCCAAAGATAAAATCCCACGACCAAATGGCTGGCCGGTGGAACTCTTAACTACTTTTTTCAACATTACATGGAAGGATTTGTTGGGAGTTGTTGAGAAGTCAAGAAGAGAAGTTTTCATTTATGGAGCTATCAATTCTACATTTATACACTTATTCAAAAGAAATATAAATATGACTCTTTCTCTGATTTCAGACCCATTGCCTTGTGTAACTTGATATACAAGATGGTGACCAAAATCATAGCAAATATAATTAAAACAAAGTTATCTGAAGTGGTATCTAAAGAATAATTTGGTTTTTTTATCCAACAAACAAATTCTGAATGTTATAGGGGTCTCAGAGGAATGTCTCCATTCGAAAAAGGTTAAAAAACCTGGTGCTATGGTCCTAAAAATGGACCTTGCTAAAGCTTATGATAAGGTTAATCGGGTTCTCTCATACTTATTCTGCTTCATATTGGAATTCGTGTGGAAGTGACTAATTGGATCTTGGCTTGTGTTTCATTGGCAAATTATGCAGTCCTTGTTAATGGTGCTCCCACAAATTTCTTATGCAGTTCCATAGGTCTTAGATAAGGATGTCGATTGCCCCTCCTCCTCTTCTTATTGGCCATCGAAGGCTTAAGTCAGATGATCTGATAAGAAAAACTAAACGGTAAATTTACAGGTATAAAAAAATATTTTTCCCTTAAGATTACTCATCTTCTTTTTGTTGATGATGTGATTATTTTTCTTTCTGGTAAGACATCATCAGTAAATTCTTCTTGATCAAGCTCACTCATTATACTATCTAGGATCTAATATACTTGTTTGGTGACTATCATTGGTTCACTAATGAAACTGCTAATGGTATAATCCTCGTTTTCATTTTTAAAAGTTAGGGCCCTCCATATGGTAAGAAGAGGTTGAATGCTCTCTTCTTCATCCGGTTCTACCCATAGTGGAACTTCAGTGTCTAAAATCGGTTTAGCTGGAGGATACAGGGTCAATATTTTAGTGCTAGTTCCATCAGATATTGTCATAGACCCTGATCTACAGCTGATATAAGCATTTGTTGTAGTCAACAAAGGCCTTCCTAAAATAAGTGGATGCCCCCCAAACTGAGACTTGGGATGTAGAATAAGAAAATTTGCAGGGTATTCCCACAAATAGAGATTACCAGGTCATCCAGGATTCCCTCAGGTTGAATCGTGGACCGATCATCCAGTTCTAATATAATGGGGGTTTGTATGAGATTAGCGAGTCCTAGCCTTTTTACAGTTTCAATAATGATCACATTTATTGTTTCACCCAAATCAACTAAAACGTTAGGGATTTCAATAAACTGAATATGTATTGTAACAGTGGAATTTCCTGTATCATCATACTTAGCCAAGGGGATCTTTCCCATCACCAATTCATACAACTTCTCGACCACATGGACTGTAAGGGGATCCCTAGGCTTTCTACGAAGTTGCTTTACACATAGGTTCCTAACTGTTTTAACATAAATAGGCACATCATGCAGGGCTTGCAATAATGGGATCTTAACATAAATTTTTTTCAACCCCCCTAGAAGATTGAAGCAAGGTTGCTTTACTGCTTTTTGTAATGCTAATCTCTCGGGGTATGGTGGGTTCTTTGAAATTTGTACAGGAGTAGTTTCAATGTGTGTTTCATCTCGTGTTTCAACATCCTCAATAATAGGAATTGTTGTGCTGGTTAAGCTCTTAACGTGTTTATTCATTTGTTTGTCAGTCGCAGGGGATCGAACATCCTTGATGACAATAGGTTCTACCACTCTCCTAGATCGCAACAATAATTCATTACATGGAATAGGGGTGATAGAGTAAGCTGGCATGTTTGATATTTCAATTTGCTACGCTGCCTTATTGTTAGGGGTTAGGATTGGGTTGAGCAGGAAGTTGTGTTCGCAATGGTACATTGTTTGGTACAATGTTAGAAGGGAGTTACAACTGTGGATAAGGAAATTGGTTTCCTCTGTAAGGATTTCTCCAACTTGGAGACCAAGGGGTCAGTTGATTTGGTTATGGTGGCCATGACATCCATGGGGTAGGATACTGGATTACATGTTGAGTGGATGGATTTCATTGAGAATTGGAGTAAGGATACTGTGGAGGAAATTGATTATACATGTTATTGTAAGAATTAAAAGACGCAGTAGGATCTGGATTCATACTTGGAGGACGAGGTTGCCATGGATTCTTTGATGAGATGAAATAGGTTTGTTCCACATTTGCACTCGATGCCTATAATACTGCTTTAAATTTTGGTAGTGAAGGACAATCCTCAGTGTTGTGATCCAAATCACATAGACCACATACCTTTACTTTATTAAGTGGGCATTCCCTTAATGGGTGTTTATCTATGCATTTAGTGCAAAATATGTCCCATGCCAATTCTGCCTCAACCTTCTGCTTTTCCTTCAAAACATCAAATTGTGAGGAAATAGAACTCATCATGTCAGTCTTAATTTTTTCAAGGAGATTACCTATTTATGCTCATGTAGCCCTGTTGTTGGCTGACTTTTGTGCTCTTGTGAATACATCTCAGTCTCTTGTATTGGTTCTAGAAGATCCTTTAGAGTATCTCCGACACATATCCATAATAGCATCAAAATATTTCTTTGAGATGTCTCCCCTTCCCAACAAATTAAGCATACCAAGACAATCCTCTCTGATCCCTTACGATAGAATGATTTTAAGAAAATCTCTCCCAATATCAGCGTGACCAAATCTCTGTAAATTATATAGAATGTATTTCTACAAAATCCTACAAACTTTCATCCTCTTTTTGAACCATTTTAAACAATTCCTCTCTCCTATCCTTGGTTCTGTAATAATCTTGATACTTCACAAGGAATGCTCGTTTCATTTGATCCCATGTTGTAACATTTTCACCACTTAAACTCATAAACCAACGTAAGGCATTTCCTTACAAAGTAGCAGGAAATAATTTTAACTTTTGTTCACTAGCGGTGTAATCATAGCTTCGATAGAGAATATCAAACTCAAAGAGGAATTCAATTGTATCTTCAGTGGACTTACCATAAGTGAGATTATTTTCATGGGAGCTGCTATAGGCATCTGTCAAATGGGGAACTCAAGTGTAACAACTGTTTCTTCATGCTGATTGTCACCATTGTCCCCCATTTTCTCTTCATGATCATCAGGGTGATGTTCATTGTTCATAATTTCCTCGTTATCTTTCTCTTCCCTTCTTCTTTGTTCTTCCAATTCCCATTGAAACTTCAACCACTCTTCATTAGTCACTTCCTGTCCGTTGATTCGATAAATCTCCTCTGGTTTGCTTGCACCCATAGAAATTCCCATGTCTGCTGGAGGTCGTTTATCAGAAATAACAGACGAAGTCGAAGCTCCTATTGGTCTCTCCATGATTGATACTGATGGTTCAAGTATGGGGAGGATGAAGCTTCCCCTTCCTGAAGGTGATCGTTGAAATACAACTCCAGTAGAGGAATCAACCTTAACGATCAACTCATTAATGAATGTTGCTCTTCCTAGACATGGTTTACCACCGCGAACACTTCCACCTGCAGGGTTAATAAATTTGGGGGTCCATGCTCTTTTCCTTTTTTAATTCATGCAAACTCCCATAATCATACCTTGCATTGTGGGAGGACCCATTCAATATGTTGAAGGATTCACAACTCTTCATTGCGTCTTATCTCCATGCAACCACAAAACAAGATCTCTAAAGAAAACAAACCTAATCAACACACTCTATGTTCACCAATTTCCTTCCCTGGCAATGCTGCCAAAATGTTGGTCACTTTAATTGCTAATTAATTCACAAACAAAGTGCTCAATATAAATTGTCAACCCAGGGATGTTTGGTTATTTCAAAGGCAACTACACAAAATATATGCATGAACCCACATTAACTGATTTTCATAAATATAAATCACCCCATTCATTCAGAAGAAAACATTGCAACCTAATTAATGTATTCTACCACTGATCAATCCAATCTTTGAATGCTAATTCAATATTCAAGAATAAAAAGAATTCACAAGCCTTCAGATCACATCAATTTTGAAAATAACTAGCTAATTTACTTTTGCAAGAAGTTAAATCTTAGTATACTTTGTGAAGAAAGTTGTTCTACAATTTAAGCATTCTAAAACAATCCTCTCATTCAAATGAAATCATGCATCATTACCAGTTTCAACAATAAGGGAACGTAAGTATTAATCAAATTCAGTCGCAAAGCACATGTGTAACAACAATCCTTCTATGATTCAATGCCACACTTTAGAAAGGGAAATCACACTATACAGTTCACTGTTTATCAAACCATACTTATAATTAATAAGTTGTTTCAGTAAATAGAAAAGAACTGTAAATAAACAACTTAATAAACACACCGTTTCAACAACTCAAAATCAAATTGCAATTCCACACCAAAGTAATCTACAAAAATTAGATAACTACTTAATCGTGCAACTCTGAGAGAAGGTGGGCCCTTGCATTCTAACATAGATGCCTTCACACACTAAAAAGAACCAATACACAATAGATCAAGGAATTTATGCCAATTTCATTGATAAGATAAATTAAGTACACAGTTTCTCCACTCTTGTTACAATTTTATTCCTTCATAAGACTAACCATTCATGGATGACCCAACTCCCTTTTAAATACTGAAGATTCATAATTGAGATCCTTCAATTTCAGGTAGAATTTATGAAATAAAAAACAGTTTCATCATATTATCACAATTGAAATAGGCACTGCTCAACATCTCTGGTATAAACAGATCAAACCGATCCATTGTCTCATAAGTGTCAATGAACCACATGGATGAATAAGTTGAACTGTCATGCAACAGCCTAAGCTGGCGCCCTGAAGAAGTGGAATAGCTTTCCTCATTACTCTCCCTTCCATGTGTATCGACAGGCTGAGACACCCGAATCTTTGTGCATCGACAAGTTGATACACCCAAATATTAATGTATCAACAGGTTGATACACCTTAATCCTTTATGACCTTTGACTTGTAATTGTTCATCTGCATGTATTGCCAGACTGATATACTCGGATTCCCTATAGTCTTTAACTATATTCATTAATCCGTCACATATTATCATATTCAAGAAACAAAATCCATAAACACATATATACTTAAGCATTAATATGACAAAGTAAAGATGAACTATACCTGCTCAAAATCATGCTTTTCCTTAGGGAGGATACAACTTCAGCTGTAATAATAAAGGTAAACAGGGAAAAAGGATCATGGGAAAGGTAAGCAAAAAGGGTAATTTTTGGCACCCAACACTTTGTGCAACTCTTTTAGACAAGAGATTTCTTCTTTTGAGGTTTCCACGAATTTATGCTAATAGTAAAAATAGTTGCTATCAAGTGACACCATGATTGAAAATTAATATAATTGCCATCCATTGATGCTAACCAAAAAAATGATGTATTACAGTTGCCAACAACTGACACCATCACTAAAAATAAATACAATTACCATCAACTAACGCCACCACCAAAAAATGACATATATTCATGTGCCATATCTAGTTTATTTTTAAATTATTTTTCAATAATAAAGAATGCAATCTCACCCATCATAATTGTAGATATTACAACTAAAAATTAAATTAAATACAAAATTTTATATAGAATATAATTAATATATAGTCAAGTTCTAAAATTAATTTATAATATATGTAAACAATTGTAAAAACAAAAAAAAATTATTAATAAATTCTAGACTTTTATATTTTTTTAGTGCTTTATTTTTTTATAAAATTTAAAAATGTAACATTTTAACATTGAGGTGGATTAGTAAGTATGTTTTTAAGAGATTGTAAGAGGATGAGGCAAGTGTACTATCCATATTGATTTTATGGTCGTCATTCCAAATTGGTAGACAACCAATTTAAGAAAAATGCATGATGCATATACAACAAGTGAATACAATTACCCGTGAAAAAGAAGTAACATATAACTCCAATGCAATGCAGTTATCCCATATAAACATCCAAAAATAATCTATTTAACAGCAAAAGCTTATTTAGGAGCATCTTTAACTTGTATTTAAGGGAAACTCTTATTGAGGTTAATTGTTCACTAGAATTTAGAAGGTGAAGGCAGATCTCAATGGCTATTTATGCATTCAAATCGATATATCTCCTCTTCGACATCTTTCAGTCCTAAAGATGAACCAAACTTATGCATATAACTTATGGCATATCACGACGAGTTAATATATACATTTTACACATCCATTCTTATTTATCGTCTTTTATATTAATAGGAATAAATTAACCATCATCTAAAACTATATATCAATAGAAGAAATAGGTTTTCACATTTTCGCTCTTTGAAAGCCGTGTCCTGCTCTGGTAGAATCCATACAAGTTCTGGGAGAATCCATCCAAGTTCCAGCTACGCACGCGTTTCCTTGCTTCGGGGAGGCTTCGATATCGAGTCCTGCTGTAGCAGCAGAAGGGTTTGGAAGGATGGAGACCTTGGAGATGCCTGTGCCAGTGCCTGCTCATCGCCTGGGGAACGATCTCCAGCAGCTTAACATCGATTTTTCCAATGTCGACTTGGATTCAATCCAGCTTCCTCCCGGTGAAGATTTCGGCATCAAAAGGTTCTTACCAAACTTCACTCTAATCACCCAGAAAAAAATAAGAATGGCCACGATACATTTTTTTTTGTAAAAACCCTAAATCCTCTCTATCTATGAGGTCCATGGTTTCGCCTATTTGGTGTGCATTTAACACTGTTACATTGTGGTCACCCATTTAGTTAATGTTGCATTTGATCTGATTTGATTTCTTCATCCTGTGCTGCACCAATTCAATTCGGAGCGTACTCTCTTCTATTCCTGTCGTTAATTTATTTCATGTCTACTTTGCCACCAGTGAAGATGAAGAGGAAGAAGAAGATTCACTGGAATTCGAGACCGGGTTCGGTAACATTGTAGTTGTAGACAATCTCCCGGTGGTTCCTCCGGAAAAGTTTGAGAAACTCGAAGGTGTTGTTCGCAAGATCTTTGGGCAGATTGGTACAATCAGGGAGAGGGGGCTCTGGATGCCGATCCATCCCGAGACCCAGAAGACTCAAGGATATTGCTTTATAGAGTACAATACACCTCAGGTAAAGCCTTGCCTTCATCACTCGTTTTAATTTTCATTTATTCTTAGGACAAGATGCATCTTATGTTCATTGTGTGGGTACTATTTTCGCGGACAATGCTTCAGCAAGATTCCTCTGGCCGAGAAGCCGAGGGTGGTGGGGTTAACTAT
Source organism: Pseudotsuga menziesii (assembly GCA_001517045.1). Classification (NCBI taxonomy): domain Eukaryota; kingdom Viridiplantae; phylum Streptophyta; class Pinopsida; order Pinales; family Pinaceae; genus Pseudotsuga; species Pseudotsuga menziesii. The sequence goes on from LPNX010751020.1 coordinate 16,486, forward strand.
TCCACCAAAGTCGCTGAGGGCTTGCATCTGGTCTCAACCACTTGAAATGGCCTGGGTATCTATTACGCCATAGTCGCCCAGGGCTTGGACCTGGCCCAATCTCTTGAAACGGTCTGCTTGCATGGGACCAAGAGGGGCAAGCTCTGTCTTTGGAGGATTTGAACTTGTGAGGGGGGTGTAAAACATCCCTTCTTTACCATCTTAACCAAGCCCCTGTTGTTCTCCCTCTAACATTTTGGGTGGGTATTGATGCACTTTAATGCCTGTTGTTTAAGCTTTAAGCTCTAGATGGGATTGGATTGATTTGTCGAACCCTCTTATCTTATATGCCTATGTATAGCAGATGGGTATAATTTCTTTTTACTTATACTTCTTGGGTCTTTCCAAGGATGACAATAAAAGTTTGTTATTTTTCAGGTTGAAATATGAAAAACATCTATGGTGTCAAATTTAATTTTGAAAATTGCTGCACACTCTAAATATTTTTCATTTGCAAGTCTGGGAAGTGTACTTTCAAAGTTCTGGAATTGCTACTAGTTTTGCAGATGGCCAACCTGTCCTATATTTAAGTGTTGTCATAGAAAGGAACTACTGTCGGGGGAGAGATTAACTGATGCTGTCATGGCTTTCCGGGAAGTTTATATTGAGACTATTAATACCTTTTAGAATTTCTGGAGTTTTGCCATCTTCATTTTTTCTAACAAAGCTTAGCTTGTTGTAGTCTAGGTTGATGCCAAGTCGTGTATTTTTAAATTTCTATCTTTTCTCTCTCTTTATTAGGAGCATTTGAACACTTCAATGGCATTTTGTCAATCTCGTCCTCCTAATGACACTTTTTCATAACTCCCTTTTGTTGTTTGAGTGGTGCAGGAAGCACAAACAGCAAAAGATCAAACAAATGGTTACAAGCTGGACAAATCCCACGTATTTGTAGTTAACATGTTTGATGACTTCGATAGATTCATGAAAGTAACGAATGAGTGGATTCCTCCAGAAACAAAGGCCTATACACCTGGGGTAAGAGTCATTATCTATCCTGGTGACATTAAAACTATCTATCAAAGTGAACACGGTCAATTCTATAATAGTTCAAAACCATTTCAAAGTTCCTGAAAATTTCTACATCGAACATTCACTCGAATTATATATGATAGCGAAAGCCTTCAATAATCACCATTACTTTAACAAACCTAACCATGCTGACTTGAATTGGTAAGCTTGTTTTTGCTTTTGCTAATCGCAGTATTGTTATCTGGCAGGAAAATTTGCAACAATGGCTGACCGACGAGAAAGGACGCGATCAATTTGTTATTCGTGCTAATACTGACACTGAAGTTTATTGGAATGATCCTAGACAACTCAAACCAGAACTAGTCTACCGCCGTGGAGTAAGTTCATCATGGCACATTGATGCATGATATGTTCTATGAAATACACTTCTTCATGAGTGTGTGATTACTGATGATACCACCAGATTTTTTTTCTAACTGCTAAAGGTGCTGAAGTGAAAGATGTTTTCTTTTGCAGTACTGGACTGAAAGCTTTGTCCAGTGGTCATCCCTTGGAACATACCTGGCAACAGTGCACAGGCAGGGAGCAGCTATTTGGGGGGGTGGTACAACATTTAACCGTCTGATGCGATTTGCACATCCACAGGTTTGTGTTTGCCAAAAGCTACTTGGTGGGTATTGAACATAGTATTTGAGAATTACTCTGCTATTACATATTTAAGACCTATATTAAAAGAACTGTAGAAAATGCAAAATTAGAAAAGTAATTGACAGCTTTAATTTATACAGGTAAAGTTGATAGATTTCTCTCCTGGTGAAAAATTCTTGGTTACTTACAGCAGCCACGAGCCAAGTAATCCTCGAGACACACAGGTACTTGTGGAGAGCTATTTCATTTTTTAAAGTATGCTTCAATTTTGATTAATTAGCAATAAAGTATGGGGAGCATATTGCAAAACAGGCTTTGGCAAAAGATCATTCCACTAACTCATTTCAGCAGTGACAAAATCATTACACCTGAGGTTCTTCAACCAATATAATGAAACTCAGCTTGGTGAAAAACTCAGTGAGGTTGGAAAGTAGAAGTAGAGTTCTACTCATTCTTGGCAAAAGCTGCAAAACAAAAAATTGTAATGGCTTTTTTGGCTGATTGAGTTTTATAAAGTGGCCCACTGTGTTTTAATGGGTTCACAAGTCAAACTCACCAGGCCGTGAATAACTTTGTGAGTACTTTTAATGAGAGTTTGACTCTTGATTACTCCTGAGTAAAAAATGCTGCTGCGAATCAGACTTGCTGGAAGCATGTGTGACTAGCCAGTGCATTGACTTGGCCTGTATTAGGTCCTGAGCTGGAATTGACTTGTGAGTTTGATTTATACCCTGTGAGTTCTTTAATATCGTCTTAACAGTAATCCTGTAAGTTGCATAGAAATTGATGCCAGATAAACGGCAAACACCAAGCTATGAAGAGACTTTTCTTTACAAAACATTGAAAGCCATGTAGGGGAGAGGCAAGGTCTTGATTCTCCAAATCATGTGTAGACAGTGATACAGCCAGCATATTGATCAAAACTTTCCCTCATAAAACAGAGAATGCAGGGGAGACAAGAGGCATGGCCCCAAAAGCTTTGAATTGATGGAAAAGACCACCAACACAAACAGATGAGTGGCCAAGCACGGCCTGAACATGACCAAAATACAGTAACCCTGGAGATTTGCTACAGAGATGTGTTGGGGAAAACATACCTCTCAAAGCAATGAAACAGTTCCTTAAAACCCTAAGTAACCTGCACCTCTACAGTGTTGTCAACTAGAATAGAAAAAGGACCAGAGATTGGGGTTGATCCTGTCACAATCTACCCTCTTTTGGGTCTCCATCACAGCCAGCCCCCATGTTTTAGTAACCATTGCACACAATCAAGTATCAACAGGCTGAGCCAGAAAAAGCAACACCAAGGCCCAGAAGATAGCGTGCTTCATGATCCTTCATTGAACTTAACTTGGAAGCTACTAGTACAAACTCTCTCCATCTTAGCTGTCCTAAGAAGCACCAAATGGGGCCACAGTTCAGAGGGTCTGGAATATAATACAACACTGCTGCCACATGCCTTAAATTACACAAGGGAATGATGTGATCTGCCAGAGGTGTCTGGAGTCTGGACTTGCCTCTTGCCCAACTGCAGTGTCCTTTCTCTCCCATGCCACCTGAATGCCATTCTTATGCTGGCAAGATGTGTGAATAGCCAGTGCATCAACTTGGCCTGTTTTAGGTCCTGAGCTGGGTTTGACTCATGAGTTTGATTCAAACCCAGTGAGTTCTGTAACGTCGTCTTAAATAATAACCCTTCAAGTTGCATAGATTGATGCCAGAAAACGGCAGACACCAAGCTACAATGAGACTTCTTACAAAACATTGAAAGCCATGTAGGGGAGAGGCAAGGTCTCAAAATCATGTGTAGACATGTATACTGATCAAAACATTCTGTCATAAAACACAGAGAATGCGGGGGAATCTTTAGCTTCAAAAGCTTTGAATTGATGGCAAAGACCACCCATAAAGATAGATGAGTGACCAAACATGGCCTCAACATGAAACCAAATATAAGTAACCATGCAGATTTGCTACAGAGGTGTGTTGGGGAATGCATACCTCTCAAAGCAATGAACACAGCTCCCTTGAAACCCCAAGTTGCATGCAGTTCCGCTGTGTTGCCAACTAGAATAGAAAATGGATTAGAGAATGGGGTTGAGTCTCTCACAATCTGCTGCTATTGTGTCCTCCATCATAGCCAGTTACCATGTTTCAGTAACCGTTGCACACAATCCACAAGCTGAGCCAAAAAAAATGAATACCATGGGTCAGAAGATAGCACTACATGATCCTTCATTGAACTTAGCTTGGAAAATGCCAGCACAAACCCTCTCCATCTTGGTTATCCTAAGAGGCACCAAATAAGGCCACAATTCAGACAGTCTGGAATATAATATAACACTGCTGCCACATGCCTAAAACTGCACAAAACAACCGAGTAATCTGCCAGAGTTGCATGCTGTCCAGACTTGCCTATCGACGAACTGCAGTGTCCTTTCTGTTCCATACCACCTGAATGGCATTCTTATGCTGCCAAAATCACAGCCTCCTTGGTCACCTATGCCACCTGATTGGCGTTCTCATGTGGGCAAATTACTATAATTAATGCATAGGCACGAGGGAGGCAAAAGCCTTTCATATTCCCTCGATTTGCTTTCCCATTTGAAAGAAATTACATATTTAATTAAAAAATTAACCATAAAATTGTTACCATTTGCTGCACAATAAGAAAAATACATTGAAATATTATATATAACTGTTGATATTTGTTATTTATCTTTTAAAGTACTTGCAAATTTATTCTAACATATCGATGCATTTTGTTCAGAGGGTTACCCTCAACATTTATGACGTGAGGACTGGTAAACTATTGAGGGAGTTTAAAGGAAGTGCTGATGATTTTGCAACTGGTGGAACTGGTGGTGTTGCTGGTGTGTCTTGGCCTGTATTCAGGTATTTTTTTTCATAATTTTTTGTCATCTAAGGACTAGTACTAAAATAAGACAGCCTTTGACTTGTTATCCATCATATTTTTGAGCAGATGGGCTGGTGGAAGAGATGACAAATACTTTGCCCGCATTGGGAAAAATGCCATCAGTGTTTATGAAACAGATAGTATGAGTCTCCTTGATAAAAAGTCCATCAAAGTTGATAATGTAATGGATTTCAGTTGGTCTCCGACAGATCCAATACTAGCCTTGTTTGTGCCAGAGGCAGGTGGTGGTAACCAACCTGCAAAAGTGAGTATCATTTTTTACATCTGTGATATATGGATCCCTATAAATTTTTACCAAGTTTGTGTTATCTAATATCAATTATTCCTTTAATCAAAAAAGAAAGTCACCTATGCCTGGGGTTCAAATTTGACTTGAATGACTGGTGTGTTTCAGGTGAGTCTTGTACAAATCCCTGGAAGGGAAGAACTGAGGCAGAAAAATCTGTTCAGTGTAAGTGATTGCAAAATGTACTGGCAAAGCAATGGAGACTACTTGGCAGTCAAAGTGGATCGCTATACCAAGACAAAGAAAAGTACATACACAGGTTTCGAACTTTTCCGAATAAAGGAAAGAGATATCCCCATAGAGGTCCTGGAATTAGAGAACAAGAATGACAAGATCATTGCATTTGCTTGGGAGCCCAAAGGCCACAGGTTTGCTATTATTCATGGGGATGGACCCAGGCCAGATGTTAGTTTCTATTCAATGAGGAGCCCTAATAATGTGGGCCGGGTTTCCAAGCTGGCTACCATCAAAGGAAAGCAAGCAAATTCCCTTTACTGGTCCCCCATTGGACGGTTTATTATTCTTGCAGGTCTAAAAGCCTTGAATGGTCAGCTTGAATTCTACAATGTTGATGAACTTGAGACAATGGCAACTGGTGAACATTTCATGGCGACTGATATTGAGTGGGATCCTACTGGAAGGTGAGACCTTTATATATATATATATATTGCATGATACTTTATTAGTTATTATGACTGGCGTTTTGCAAATATTAAATCACTGCTAATTTGTACTGTCTGTTTACAGATATGCTGCCACATCAGTCACATCTGTTCATGAAATGGAAAATGGGTTTAACATATGGTCTTTCAATGGAAAGCTATTGTACCGCATTTCCAGAGATCATTTCTACCAGGTAAGTATGCAAAGCATTTATTGTAAACGATGTTGTATTTTGATTTTCTAATTCTTAATGTTTATATCTAATCTTCATCGTGATTCCCAGCTTTTATGGCGCCCAAGGCCACCCTCTCTTCTAACTCCAGAGAAAGAGGAGGAGATTGCTAAGAATTTGAGGAAGTATAGCAAGAAGTATGAGGCAGAAGACCAGGACGTTTCGTTGTTGTTGAGTGAGCAAGACAGGGAGAAACGGAAGAGATTGCAAGAGGATTGGCAGGGATGGGTCAATGAATGGAAACGTCTTCACGAGGAAGAGAAATTATTTAGGCAGGAACTACGTGATGGAGAGCTTAGTGACGAAGAAGAGGAATACGAAGCAGAAGAAGTTGAAGTTGAAGAGATAGTAGATGTTACTGAAGAGGTTGCTTCATTTGGTTTTGAGCAGTTAGACTGAGCGATTGTATAATATGCAGCTGCTTGTGCCTCCTTACGGGCATATATGTTTGTGTCATCATGCAGGCGGATAGCTTAACTAGAAAATGCAGAGGTTTCTGTTTTCCTGGTTACATTCATAATATCTGAGATACTCGTTGAAATTTTGTAGTACTGGCCTTGAAATGCCCGTTTTCTCAAAGGAAAAATTGCAGTGTGAAAATTTGATCTATTATTCATTGAAAGATCTAATGTTTAGAGGGTACTTTCTTGCATAGTCGGAAATTTTTATATAACGGGTTTCCAATGTAGTAATTTTTTGAGGGGAAATGCATCATGTAATTGTACTAGAATTATATTTAGTTACTCTTTTTAAGGAAATTTAAGCACCATGTTTATATAGATATTGCATGTGGATCAAAATATTTTATTCTCTTTATAATTTTATTAATAATAATATTACGTGCGGACCTTCAATTTGAGCCCAAAGCCAAACACCCCTCAGAATTATCCTTAAATATACGTTGAGCTTCGTATACAAATCCATGCTCTGCGTATGTTGCCATATCATTGCATGTTCAGAGATCTTTCTTTTCAAGCATATCCCAGACTTGCATGCATGGCAGTGCGATGACAAGGTTTCTTGGGTAGGGTTTAGGGAGCCCTGAAATGCAAACTTGGAGCCCGTCAATTTTGATCCTGGCTTACATCTTACTTTCACAGGCTGATTTTGCGCACAGTTATCTTAAACACTACCAGCGTGTGATGCAACAAAATACCAGTGTATTGGAAGTGTCATATTTTTGACTGCATGTCTCGTAAAAAACTGTTCATACGCATATTGGTTTTTCCGATTCAATTGTCAGTTGAACGGGCCTGAAATGTTTTTGAATAGGAAAGGGAAATCTATTGTGATTTCACGACTCAAAATTATGTCAAATTCAAACAAATTCATACTTTGGATACTCGAGTGCCAGGCGATTGAATATATCCACGCAATTCTGTTTCCAATCAGAATGGTAAAGCTTTTATTACTGAAGGTATATTTGTAAATTTTTCTATTTAACTGGTTAAGTCTCTTACTGTTAATCACATTTCTTGTATTTGCTTTGCCCACTATATATTACCAATAATCTTGCATATGCTTATAATTGCATCTGATGTGAATGGGGCAAGAGTGGGAATGGCATTTCAACGGTGAAGTCTAGGTTGCTCTCTGTTGAGGGCAAACACATAAAGCTTGATGCTTTGCTTTTCTTAAGCCGTGTTTATACTTGAATGTGTTAGCCCGTACATGATGCTATGAAATGATTTCTGGAGGAGACGATCTGTAAAATTGCTCACTTTTCTTGAGGTGGACGATCTGTAAAATTGCTCACTTTTCTTGAGGTGTCTTCTCTATTGGTGTGAGATGCCAATGGCAGGTTGTTTGCAGATGCGAGTACACCTCTTTTAAACTACCAAAGGGTGCCCAGTTTAGGTATAGATTTGCATAGGGTCTAAAAGCGCTATCATCCTTGGGCTTTTAAAAACCCATAGATAAAATCAAGTCACCAGACTTGTCTTTGTTAACCGGTGACTTTACAAAGTCGGTTAACCGAACAAAGACTTTAATGTTGCCATTATGTGCTTGCCCTGGTATATGCCAAATTCAGTTATAACAGTTAGATATGTCTGATGGCCAAAAATGTTTCGACTTTAGCAGTATCCATTCAAAAATTCTCATTATACACAGGATTTGCAGTTTAAATGTCAAAGAGTGGTTTTTATTGGATCTTTGTTCGTTGGGCATAAACATTCTCTTTTAATCTTTTGTAGCGATACATTCTAAAACAATGAAGTTGGTGGCAAATCCAGTGATGACAAGGCGAACAAGCTTCTCACCTTCGAAGTGAGTTGTCATGATGTAAACTATGGTGATATGATTATAAATAAATTTGGGAATGGACCCAGTATTCTTTAGGCTCCGAGATCTCAAGTGCTCTGAAACGAGGCAGTTGAATTGTCGGAAGCATAAAATCCCTTATTATTATAAACACAGATCCTCTCCAGGAAATATATTGGCTACATATGCTCATACTTGTATTACTAGAGTTAATTATTTTGCAAGCAAAACTGAAATATATCACAAAAAACGCCGTTAAAGCAAAAGCGAGTGTCAATTCACCATTTATCTTGCACGGTCTCAATGCCTGGAAGTATAATTGTTATACTTCTTCAATTATACTTTGAAGAATTGTTGGGTTTTTCATCTTTATTATTTTGAGGGGAAAATTGAGGGTTTTCCCAGGGTACATCTTGTGTTGTGGATAAATGATTTGTGTTGTGGATGAATGTTCCATTGATTCCATTGTTCAGTATCTCTACAATTAAATTTGAAGTTCAAAGATCTTTATATTTTCTTGAAAATCAGTACATATGTCTTTAGTTATTTAGTATAAAATATATATTAGTTATTTAGAATATAATATATAAAGTAGCTAGTTGGTACACTTTGACTCATAAGTATATGTAATTAAAACCATTTCCACCTAAACAAGAAATATAATAAAAAATGTTTTTTAAGAAGGCTTTGACTCATAAGTATATGCACTTCTTTTGAATTTTAAATAATTTTGATTGGACAAGGGAGTATGGTTTGAGCCTAGCTTTTAAAACCATATTTACTCTAGTGACTGTTGCCAACACAAATTTCTCAACATGGGAACATCTAAACTCAGGACTAACTACTCCTTTCCTTAGGAAGTGGATCACATGTTCTTGTTGTGATTCGTCTTCTATGGCTGACTTTGACACTACTAGGTATAACAAAAAAATCCTAATTACTCCCTACCTTAGGTAGTGGATCACATGTTCTTGTTGGGATTCGTCTTCTATGGTTGACTTTGACACTACTAGGTATAAAAAAATCCTTGTAGGTCAAAGGACATGACGAGAGAGTAGATATAAAAGAGATTTTCAAGACATCAAAGGATATTTGGGCTTAATTATCCCAAATGAATGGGACACCTTGTTCTTCTTGTGATTCATCTTCTATGGTTGACTTTGACACTACTAGGTATAACAAAAAAATCCTTGTAGGCCGAAGGACATGGCAAGAGAGTAGACATAAAAGAGATTTTCAAGACATCAAAGGATATTTGGGCTTAATTATCGCAAATGAATGGGACACCTTGTTTCATTAGGTGCATAAAACCTTTCACTATCTTTGCATAGTTAGCTTATAAACCTTCGCAATAGGTTTGCATTCCTTTTCAAAACTTAGAGTTGTACAATATCATGTGGGGGAGGAAATTTGACTATTTCCTCCGCTATGAAGGGATCAACCATGATCCCATACTTGGACACAATGAATCCAAGTATTCGCTAGGATGCCACACAAGACTATAATAACGACAATTCTTGAAAACTACATGTAGATGAGTTGGATGTTCTATTTGTTTTTGAGAACGAGCAACTATGTCATTTTGATAATCCTCAACAATGTTCTTAATATCGTGAAAAGCATAGAATATGGATGCTAAAATGTGGCTCCAACATTTTGAAGACAAAATGACGTCTTTCAATAAACAAATGTGCCGCAAGTGTTGATTGTGGAGCTTAATTAACTTCCCGATTCATGGGTCTTGCATTTAGCTGTGTTTGGATCCTAGTTCTTGACAAGGGGTGCGGGGGGCTGCCCTCGCCATTGTTGTCTCCAGGGGGTTCAGGGGGGGTGACGACAATTTTTCGAAGCCCCCCTTGCGGGGATTCGAGGGAAATGTCCCCGAAGATAATGTTTTGAAAAAAATGGTCTTGTAAAATATTATAATTTTGTATTCAATCTGGATTGTTCATTATTAGGTCAAAGATTTGACGCTAGAAGTTATAATTGAGCCTTTTTTCCCTAGAATGCTCAATGCATCCCTTTCTTTATGAGGGAATTGTATTAGGGTTGCAAGTGATGTGCTACAAGTTTTATCCCTTTATTTTTGCTAAATGGAATAGAGGAATTCGTACTATTTCTCCGTGGATGTACCCCACATTAGGCGATTCACATATATTTGTCTCTCTCTTGTATTTTGCTCTTCTATGTTTTATTTTCACATCCATTTTTTTTATTTTTTATTTTTTTTCAATCTTGTTTCTAACAACTGGTATTAGATTTGATGGTTTATTTGGATAATAAACTCGTAGGAAAGGAGGGTTTCCTGGTTCGAGTGGGAGCAATGGTAGAATAAGGAAAGTTTAGTGTTGAAAAGTTTAATGACCAAAACTACCAGCTATGGAAGATGCAAATGGAGGAAAATCTATATTAGAAGGATATTTTCCTATTGTTGGGTGGAAAATCAAAGAAATCAATGACTATGAAGGACAAAGAATGAGAGGTTCTTGATAGAAAGACACTAGGAACAATATCATTGTGTGGCAACATCGATGGCCTTCAACATTTCAAAAGAAAAGTCAATGAAGGGTCTGATGAAGTCATTGGATAAACTGTATGAAAAATCTCTAGCCTCCAACAAAGTACTTCTTATGAAGCATTTATTTAATATGAAGATGTAAGAAGGTGGATCTATTGCCGATTATTTACATGAGTTTAACACAATCACCAACAAGGTAAGGTTTGTATTTGTAAACTTTGATGATGAGGTTAGGTCTCTTTTGATTTTATGCTCATTGCTAGAAAGTTGGATTGGATTGGTCATGGATGTGAGTAACTTTGTCACCGGTTAAAGCACTTTAAAGTTTGATGATGTTGTTGGTGTTATCCTTGGTGAGAAAAGGCAACGAAAAAACACAGGTGAGACATCAAGCAATGCTTTGACCGTGGATAACATGGGAAGACAAAGGGAGAGAGGAACAGGAACAATGGAATCATGGGAAGAATAACAAAGGTAGATCCAAATACATTGGGAAATTGGAGTACTAGCATTGTGGGAAGAAATGACACTTAAAGGAATGTTGTTCTATAAAAGGTAAACAAGGAGATGAACAATGAGAGTAAAAACAAGAAGCAAATGTTGAAGGTGATGTGTTGCAAGATGATTTAATCCTTTCATTAGATAATATTACCGATTCTTGAGTGTTAGACTCGAAGGTTTCTTTTCATACCACACCCCTTAGGAAATATTTTCAAGACTATGTCAAGGTGATTTTGGATAGGTTTATTTGGGTGATGATGAAACATGTAAATTTTTTGGATAGGGTAATATACAATTAAAGTTAAAGAATTGAAACAAATGGTTGTTGAAAGAGGTAAGGAACATTCTTGATTTGAGAAGAAATCTAATTTCAACAAGGTAGTTGGGAGGTGAAGGATGTACACCTATATTCACAAAAATTCGTGGAAGCTAACTAAAGGATAATTGGTAATAGTAAAAGGAGAGAAGGTACGCACATTGTATTTATGCACTGGTAATGCTAACTCTTCTATTTCTTTAGCTTCGACGTGGGTGGATACAACATTGTCTCATCATAGGATTTTTTCCAGGAGAAAAATAGCACTTCCTTGATAATCATTAGAGTCAAAGGTAACCTATTTGCTTCTTTAGGTTTACACAAACATGGATAGTCCATAGTCCTGGCAAGTGCTCAGCACATATAACCATCAATACGATGTCATAAACAACAATCAATACAACCAATATAGCAACCAAATCCAAACCCAAAACACCTAGTAATAGTGGTACATATCAAAACCTGATCACTTAGCTAGGGAGGCACTTCTGGGTACACCCAAAGTCATAATATAATAGTGGACTATTCCAACTATAACACCAAGGGGTGTGTCATCAAATCAAGCCAAAGGCTGATAATAAGACTAATAAAACTGAAAGGTGCCCCTCTCACTGCATTCACCCTCAGTGAATTCCAATGCAGGTACCTAGAAATCAATCCAAGTGCCTCCTTAGATAAGCTATCCGCTTTGACATTGTACTCTCTGTAAACATGGGTGGCTTCGATTTGAGAGAAGGAAGCTTGAAGGCTTCTGATATTGTTGCACCAACCCTCAAGTCCAAGAGTAGATAGTTCAGCCTGCCCATTAAACCACTTGACGACTGCTGATGAGTCACCTCGGATGTGTAAATATGAAAGCCCAATCAGTTTAGAAAAGGCCAGCAATACCCAAAGTGCAAGGAGTTCTGCATGGGTGTTGGTACTTTGGCCACATCCCATATTAATACAATAAAAATGATCCTTGCTAATCATTAGGCGAACACCAGTACCTCCAATTCTGTTTGCAGAGGCCCCATAAAAAAAACCAATAGGATATACCAGGCTCTGACTCATTCCACGCAAGTTCCTGTTGTGTTTGGAGCACATAATAACCTTATGAATCTGAAGCTGCTCCAAAATATTGGAAATGATTCCTTGTATAACTGGTTTTCGATCCTCAAAAATAAATTTATTCCTGGTGAGCCTGATGTTCCAAGCTATCAGTAGTGGGAGATATAACAACTCTTTTTCCTTACTTACCCATTTTTCCCAATTGAGCCTGAAGGAAGATTCATTCCAGTAAATAGGACGATGAAGGGCCGAGATGAGTCCCCGAATAATGTTTTTCATAAATCTACAGTCAGAGAAGAGGTGATCCACTGATTCGGCCCCTGAAAAACACAGGCAACAACAATTTGGGCCAACCTAGCCTTTTTTACATAGAGTATCCCAGGTATTGATAGGATTGGAGAAACAAAGCCATGCAAAACATATAAGCTTAAGAGGCAGATTGTAATTCCAGATTTTGTACAATATGCAGTCAGAAAGTTCTGGAATGGATCTAGACACAATTAGTTCATGTGCCAGACGTGCAGTCACCTTCCCCAACTACTTGTTGAACATCCAAATCAGTGTCAAATTTGTTACTCAAATGTATACAACCATGGGAAAGTTCTTTGATATAATTTGTCCATAGCTCCTTCCAGGAACCGTCAAGGTTGAGGTTTGAGGCTGAGAACTAGTACTGATGCCCATAGTTTGTGTTATGTGCAACATGGAGAGTAGTGATGCCATGGCATTCCAGGTAACTACGAAGCTCCTCCGGAAGAATGAAATTGGAATTTAAGCCAGCAATTGGATCAACACCTATTCTTATGCTGCGTCCATTACCCACTTTCCATCCTAGGTGATAGGTGATCCATGACAACCCTCTGACAAACCCATTCCAAACATAAGAAGTTCCTTGGATCTTAAACTCTTTGCTTCGAAGCCATGCCTCGACAGTCCAATCCTTGAGATATTTGATCTTGATAATGTGAGACCAGAAACCCTACCCAGTCAGTACGAGCCAAAGACTCTTCAACCTAAGGGCTGTGCTAAACCAGTCTAGGTTTTTGATGTTCCAACCTCCACGGTCATAGGGTCTGGAGATTGTTTGCCAGTCCACCAAGTGTGATCTGTGATTCCCATAAGTATTTCCCTAGAGGAAGTTAAAGATGGCACTTATGAGATAGTTCATTATAGATTTTGGCATTCAAGCTAAAGATAGCCAATAGACCACCAGCCCCATGAGAACTGATTTGACTAAGATTGCGTACATGAGTGAGTGAGAAGGGGATGCAATTTCTCCTCTCAAGGAAGTTGTTGCTATATTTGAAGCAGGTTGATTTCTATTTTTGTGAGCACTATGTTATTGAAAACATAAGAGAGTCATATTTCTTAGAGTTGGGAAGAAAAATAAGAGTGAAAGTTAGAGCTTGTGCATACATATGTATGTGGATTGGATTAGGTATCATCTCTTGGTGACTCTTAGTGTTATGTTACTTTTATTGATGACGTGACTATGAAAACTTGTGTTTATTGCATTCCAAAAAAATATGATATTTTTGATACTTTTAAGAAATGGAAATCTTTGGTTGAGAATGAGACAAGAAATAAGTTGAAGTGTCTTAGATCAAATAACGGAGATGAATACTGCAATAAGGAGTTTGATATTTACTATTCATAGCATGGGATTCATAGAGAGAAGATGGTTCCAGGAACACTCCAAAAAAATGGCGTGTCAGAAAGGATGAACATGACAATCATGGATCATGCAAGGAGTATGAGATTGCATGTAGGACTACCCTCACAGTTTTGGCAATATGTTGTGGATACTACTATTTACTTAATAAATAGAGGGACTTGAACTCCTTGGATAGTGGCATTCCAAAAGAGGTATGGCTAGGTAAAAAGGTAAAGTACTCATTTTTGAAGACTTTCAGTTGTGAAGAATTTGTCCATATTGATAGAGAAAATAGAACAAAGCTTGAGTCAAAATCCAAGAAGTGTAATTTTATTGGATACAAAGTTAATGGTTTTGGTTATCACTTATGGGATTATGAAAATAAAAAAATCATTAGGAGTAGAGATGTGGTATTCAATGAGAAGGTCATGTACAAATATCAGTTGCAAGGAAAGAAATAAGAAAAATCAAACACAACACATAGTGCTTGATGAAATAAAAGAAAATGAAATTCAAGTGACACAAAATCAAAATGTACAACAACGATAGTAGCAGGTACCCCAAACTTTTGCAAGGGCTATTAGAATATATACTAGGTTAAGCAGTCCCCTTGAACGATACTCTCCCTCACTGTATTATTTATTGTTGATTGATTTTGGTGAACCCAAAAGTTACAAAGAGTAAATGTTGGTAGAAACTAGAGAGAAGTGGGAACAAGGCATGAAAGAGGAGTTGGAATCCATGCTACAAAACTAGACTCTAGACTTGGTTCAATTTCCTTTAGATAAAAGAGCATTACAGAATAAATGGGTTTACAGGTTGAAGGAAGAAGATGGAGGAAAAACGGGTACAAGGCTAGACTGTAAAGGGTTTGCACAAAAGAAAGGTATATATATTGATGAAATATTTTCTCTTGTTGTTAAAATGACTTCAATTAACAATATAATATTTTTCATCTTGTACAATTATATGTAAATGAAACTTCTCTCCATGGGGAATTGGAAGAAGATATTGATATGTAGAAACCACAGGGGTATGAGGTCCAAGGGAAGGAGAAATTAGTATACGGGTTGAAGAAGAGTTTGTATGGCCTAAAGCAAGCTACAACAGAGTATATATTTGAAATTTGACAAGTTTATGACATAACAAAGTTATAGTACATGCCATTTTGACCACTGTGTTTATTTTAAGAGACTAGATAATGGGAGATATACTTTTTTATTACTGTATGTAGATGACATGCTTATTATAGGGTCTAACATGTAGGATATAAACGTGCTTAGAATAAAATTAGCTAATTCATTTACGATGAAAAATTTGGGTGGTGAAAAGAAAATATTTGGTATGAGAATAAAATATTTATATTAGATATATTAGCTCCAATTTATCCACACAGGTACCAAAATTTTCAACCAAGGAAATATTGATTCCCAAAATTTCTTTAGAAAGTGGTTTGTATAAATTAACTGGAATAGATTAAGTATGGCGCATCCCAAAAGGATTGAATCTAGATCTTGGTATGTGACCAATCATATCTTTTATGAATATGGATGGTTATGAAAATCTGGTTTAAACCTTTTAACAAGCATTTTGCAAACAACCTCTTAATAAACACAATACGACTAGCTCAAACCTAGAAAACTTAACTAGATCTTTTCCAACCTTTCCCAAACACTACTAGACCCATTCAAATTTGTCCAATCATGCCTCAAGGGTATTTAATTAACACAATTTGAACAATCTAAAAACACTTACTGACATGCACCAAATTCTTCCTATGGAAGTTTTACGACATAAACTTATGTTAAGGAAATTGCAATGAAATTGTCTTGATCCCAAAAACACTATTGAACTAGTTGACATACCCCACACTGCCAAAACTTCCCAAAATGATAGGAAGGATTGATTTACACCCAAACACATTGATAAAAATCTATACATATTATTCTATACACTTAACAAAATTCACTAAGGTATTTGCTTCGACAATTTGCACATTTTAGGGTGCATCACACTTGGGCAGACCATTTGAGTAGGCCCAAATGACTAGAGGCAATTTTCCCAGGAATTATGTGGAACTCTTATACTTCTATTGCACCAATGAAAATGACTAACAACAATAAAGACATACACTTCAGATTTAGACTCTCAGGAAAATGCACCATAAACATAAACTCCAATTATGGAAGACTAGCTCAGATTCTAACCACAAAAGACTGTTGAAATACAACTCATTTCAAACATTCTCTAAGCCTCTCGATTTGGACCAAAGAGACTCATATCTACAAAAATACACCCAAACCAAGCTAATCAATTCATTAACAGACACAAGAAACCCTTTTTGGAATTTTTACAGATACAGTTTGTGACCACAACTTTCAGATCTAAACTAGTGAATTAAACAGTAGAATTTGAGCATAAAACTGAGAGTAAATAACATTGGAACTTTATTAAAGTGGATGGCCATTTGTATAAAATTCATGTATTATTTGAAGATGAAAACTACAGAGAGATCTTATACAAATAATGGGAAAATAATTCCAATAAATTTACAGAAGAGAAGATAGACAATACTACTCAAGAGAATGGATTTGCATTACAAAAAATTCTTCCTCTAGGTATATCTTGACCCCAATATTCATATCTGAAACAAAGGTGCACTCTCCACCTGACACATGGA
The DNA here is from genome assembly GCA_001517045.1 of Pseudotsuga menziesii. Lineage (NCBI taxonomy): Eukaryota > Viridiplantae > Streptophyta > Pinopsida > Pinales > Pinaceae > Pseudotsuga > Pseudotsuga menziesii. The sequence goes on from LPNX010751020.1 coordinate 33,245, forward strand.
TTATTCCTCCAATACAACTTCCAATACCAACTGGTGCACCCTACAACACAAAACACACACAACATTGAATCTAGATCTGGGAAAACTCTGAGAAAATGAACACTTTTGCAACTGAACTCTACCACACCAACACAAACTTGACCCAAACATGCAAAAGAGGTTATTTTCTGCTATGTAACTCCATGAAAATGACTGAATATCCCTTTCCTCTTCACCAACTGAAAATATATCTCAATCCCTCAACTAGTTATTGGTTGCAAAGGGGCACATCTCCCAATGCTAGCATGGGGCACATCACCCAAACAAACAAAAGCTTATAGATATTCAAGGTCACAAGGATCACATGCTCATACCTATTTTATTAGCTTATGTTGGCTTTTTCCCTTCTTCTAGAGCCTTCTTTCTAGGGATTCGATCCATAGATGTTGGAAGGAAACTTCGGTACATTACATGGCACATGTGAATCCTCTCTCTCTCTCTTTCTCATCAAGTGAGCCTTCCTTGGATAAATTTGGGCCGTTTGGATTTTATTGATATTCCCTAGTGATTTCTTATTATTTCTATTCCTTCTTGAGCTTTTATTAGTAAAATCTGGAAACTTCCGCCTTTCCTTCTTTTCTTCTGCTTTTCCCAGATTCCTTGAGGGAAACAAATCATATGGGCCCATCCATCCTCCTATTCACCTCTTGAGCTGCCTAGACCATTTCCAACTAATTAAACAATTATTTGACAATTAAATATTCAAGTTTGTGGACCTACATCATCGCCTTAATCGTTTCTCATTAACTTGTGGCCATTTCATTATTTAGTCCAAGGGAGTGGTCCACAGTAAAACTTTGGGGACACGATACTCAGGGTGAGTACATAGAGAATGTTTTGGAAAGATTTATAATGAAGGATGAAAAACCAATTAGTACACCTTTTTCCAACCATATCAAACTGAATAAGGAGATGTATCCCAAGGCACATGATCATATAGACTAGATGTCCAAGGTACCATAAGTAGTTGGCAGGTTGATGGATGCAATGGTGTGCACAAGATCAGATATTGCACATGATGTGGGTGTTGTTAGAAGGTATTTGAACATTCCATGTAAAGAGCATTGGGAGGCAGTAAAGTGGATTCTCAGGTATTTGGAGGTACTACTACTCATGCATTATGTTATGGAGGTTCAAACATTGTTCTACATGGACATGATGATTTATATCTGGCAGGTGATAAAGATAGTAGGAGGAGCACCACATGGTATGTTTTTGTTGTAGGTGGAACAATAGTGAGTTGTATTTTGAAACTGTAAAATATTATTGCACTTTCAACAACAAAAGTAGAGTATGTTGCTGCTATAGAGGCTAGTAAAGAGATGATTTGGATACATAGGTTTATGGAGGAATTGGTATAAGTATATAATTTACTTATACATTGATTGAATTTTTTTGGTTCTTATATGCTATTAGAATTTCAAAGAAATATACTTGGGAAGAAAATAATAAGAGGTATGCTGAGTTTAAGGCAACATTGGAGGCGAAGGGAGATGGAAAGTGTTATTTCCCTTGCAATGATTGCAGGGGTTTTTGAATGAGAAGAATTTTAAGAACAAGTACTGAGAAACATTGTAAGGAGAAGGGGCATGCTGAAGGGGTGTTTGAATATCGTCCCTTGGTAAGACACTATTCATTAAATAATGTACTTCTTGTAATAATACTTATAGTGTATTCACAAAATGTTTTATCATTTAAAATTTATGTGTTGTATATTATATACTAATGTTATTACATTGTTTGTAATTATAAATACAATGCCCCCTAAATGTCAACCACCAGAGAGCTATTTGCCACATAATTATAGTAGAAATACTACTTTACAAGGCGAGGAACATGGATATCATAATATTGAATATAAAGTTCTTAATGACCCTATGGACGAAGATGGCGTTATTGATACAAATGACGGAGATGAGATAAATAGATTGATCCAAGACACATTTTCCCCATTGGATGAGGACAACCTCCATGATATTCATGATGTTCCTCTGCTCGAGAAGTCCCAACAACCTCTTTATGAAGGCTCAACAAAAAATCTTCTATCTACTATATTGTTGTTGGTGAACTTGAAAGTTTTGAATGGTTTGTCAAACACTTGTTTCACACAGATCCTAAGGTATGTAATGTATTACTTTCATTTTCACATGGCATATTGAAAAGTTCACTATTTTCCTCTATTTTTAGTGTTAATTAATTCATAAATTAGGGATAAGCAATATTTACGATTTATATTGTTTACATTTCAATTTTTTTGTTAATGTTGGAGACTGTTTGGTGAATTTCTATTATCACCATCAAATAATTTACCACGCACATGTTGAGAGGTATTCTTGATTATGAAATAAATTGCAATGGACTATCAAGCTATTGATGCATGTCCTAATGATCATATTATATAGTATGGAAAATATGCATTAGAAAAGAAATGCCCACAATGTAAAATCAATAAATATCGAACTGATCAAGTAACAAAAAATGTGCCTCACAAAGTTCTTTGTTATATTCCCATAATTCCACATTTCCAACGACTATTCATGTGCCAAAGTATAGCACAGTTTATGGATTACCACACAAAGAAAAGTGAAGATGGTGTTCTTCGCATGTCTGCAGATGGTTCTGTATTGAATAACATCGAAGAAAAATGGCCTATTTAAAGATGCACCTCGTAATAATAGAATCTCATTGGCAGCTGATGGTTTCAATTCATTTGGAAAGCTTCATTATACTTACTCAGTGTGGCCCATTTTTCGTCATAAACAGTAACCTTCCTTCTTTGATGTCGATAAAGAGAGAGCACACAATGTTGGCAATGATTATTCTAGGTATTCTTTTGAAAGTAATTATATTATTTCATTGCTGCATGAGAACACCTTTTATATATTGGGAAACATAACTGAATAGCATCGTCTATTGTTGAATAAATTAGGTAAGTACTAAGTTAAAGATATGAATGTATATATTGAGCCTCTTATCGATGAGCTATTGAAGTTATGGGTTGGCATCACTATGTATGACATCTCTAGACCAATAGGGTAGAAACAATTTCAGTTCCATGGAATACTTGCATGGACAATTCATGACGCTCCCGGTTTAACACATTTTTGTGGTATGTAAATTTCTGTTGCACTTTAAATTAATATGTTTTTAAGGTAAATATCATGCATTTTTTATTTAAATTAATAATCTTTTGATTCTGATACTGTTAATACATATATCTTGCAGGTCTTCAAACAAAGGGAAAATTTTCATGTCTAGTCTATGGTCTAAGGATAAAATCTTGGCGTTTAAGAAGTCTAAGAAAGGAGGTGTTTGATGAGTATAGGAACTTCCTCCCTAAGAACGATAGGTATCGAACTACCGAGAAAACAAAATTCAATGGTAAAGAAGAGAATGGGAAGAAACCACGAAGAATGACACCTCACCTTTGGAAGTTGGAATATAATAGACATCGTCATGGTATGCAAATTGTATATGTAGCATATAAATATGTAATATTATGAATTTTATATTTTTATTGATATTTCGCTACCATGGGTGTCATGAATTATTGTTAATGTGTTTTCATTTATGTTTAATATTGATTGTCGTGAAGGCATGATTGGGATTCCACGAGGAATGAAGAGTTATCCCATACAATTAAGTAGGTTTTCTTACTATGAGAACCTACAAATAACTCATTTGTTTGATACAATGCATATCGAGAAGAATATAACATAAATGATATGGATAATCTTAGATGGAAGGACTGACAAAGATAAATTGGAAAAAATTGTAGTGACATTGCAGAAGCCAATCACACATTGCAAAGTGTAATTAATTCCAATGTCAGAGAGGAGTATCGAAATATAATTAGTCTTCCATGGTTATTGATAGAGCAACAAAGAAATGATATAAAAGAGGTCATTCAAAAAATAAGGTTTCCGATTGGGTTTTCATTGAACATAAAAAATATATTAATGAAAACTGGTGATTTTGGTGGTGCTAAAACTCATGACCGGCATACATTCATTAAGGTAATTATTTACGTATTTAATTTCCATTTAGTACATATTTTTAGTAATTGCGGTCTCATATTTGGAAAATCAAATAAATAATGATCATTTCCTTTTTGTTACAATTATCTCTCATAGATAGCTTTGACGACAACATAAAACAAGTTAGATATGATATTGGTAAATACATGAGGGAAGTAACAATTTATATGCATGAAAATGTTTGTTCAATTTGTTGCATAGCTTATTGACATATTGATTTTTACAGATTGGAACTTTATTATATATGCCTCAATCTTGTTGATCACTGTTATTTTCTTGCATCATTTGTAGGTGGATTTCATATAAAGAAATACATAAAGAATATATTAGGTATTGGAAGAGAGAAATTCCTCATCTAATGTGTGAAATGCAGAAGAATTTACCTCCAGGATTTTTCAATGCACAAAAACACTATATCATACACCAAGTTGAGGAGATTGAATTGTGTGGACCTGTACACACAAGATCAATGTGGATGGTGGAAAGGAATTTGAAGTCATTGAAGGCTTTTGTTAGACAAAGAGAACATCCCAAGGGTTCTATTATGCAGGTATATATGGTATATCAATCCATGGTGTACATTAGTCAATATATTCCAAATTTAGCAAAAATATAAATCTTCCTCAAATTTGGCATGTCAACTCCATCAACAAATTTGAAGGGGAGGTCCTGTTGGGGTAAGGCAGAACAAGAAAAGTGAAATTTAATTAGATGGTGTATATTTAATTTATTATAAAATTAATTTCAATTTCATATATATCTTACTCATGTAATTTTTATTATTCCATCAATATTGTAAGGTAAACTTAATTGCCTTTAATGATAGCTATTTTACAATTCTTAATTGTTATTTTTATGTATATTGGTTGTGTGTGGGATGCAATACATTTATACATTGCGAACAATCATTTTTATTTTATTTTTATGTTTCCCATTATATAAATGTATTTCTTTTGTTTATTTCTTCTTATATATTTATTTATTGAGCCAGGCATGATGCACTTGATACACCACAAGGCTGTGTGGTAAAATGGTTATAAATTTTGCATTAAAAAGTTGGATGACAAGAAGAAAACATTCGATTGTGGGATATCTGCAGTTTTTCAAGTCACTAATGTTTCCTCTAGAAGTGACAAACATCCAGAAGTATCTGAAAATAGGTACTATGGTTATTTGGAAGATATAATTGAGTGTGAATTTAATTCATTTAAAATAATTCTGTTTGAGGTCAAATGGTACAGGAAACAAATGAATGAAAGTGATCCTAAAAGAACCGTTATTGAACATGCCAATGGATTTACCATGGTTAATATGAGGGCACTTGAACTGAGTACAGAGCCTTATGTTCTTTCAAGTCAATGTGAGGAGGTCTTTTACTCAGAGGTTCTAGGTAAACCAGGTTGGTCATACATTGTTAGATATGATCCAAGAGGAATACCAGTCAAGTATAATCCACTAGAGGAATAAAAAATGTCGAAGAAGAAGGTGATGCATATCAGGAGCAGTTAGCCACACCAGATATGTTAGATGAAGAATCCAATCAAGAAGTTGATCATCCAAATGACGTAGCAGATGATTTTGAAATAGGTGATGATAAATATATAACCGAAAATGACGTTGATGATGATGCTGATATGAGCGATCCTTTCAACGATAGCGATTCTGGACCAGATGATGATATCGATGAAGAAGTTGATGATGATGATATTGATGGAGAATAATAGAAATAATCACCATGATCATCATGTTCATACTCATTAGAACAATAGAAACCATCATCATCATGTTATCCTCATTAGAATATTCGCAACCATAATCATATTCATATTTATGATCATCAATGGTATCTTAATCATCATCATCATCATCACTGTCATCCTCATCATCATTACTATCATCATCATCGACACCATAATCAACCTCATCCTCAGCCTCATCATTGTCAATGTTATAATGATCATCGTAATCAATGTTATCATCATCATCATGATGTTCATCTCCATAATCATCATCATGTTCATACTCATTAGAATAATCACAACCATCATTATCTTCATTTTTATGATCATCAATGGTATCATAATCATCATCATCACCATCACCATCATCATCTTCATCTTTAAGATCATCAATGGTATCATCATCATCATCATAATCAACCTCATCCTCATCATTGTCATTGTTATAATCATCATCATCACTAATGTTATCATCATCATCATCATCATCATCGATGTTATCATATTCATCATCACCATCATGTTCATACTCATTAGAATAATAAAAATCATCATCATCATGGTCATCCTCATTAGAATAATCACAACCATCATCATATTCATCTTTATGATCATCAATGGTATCATAATCATTATCATCATCTTCATCATCATCATCATCAACATTATCATAAACATCATCATCATCATCATCATCACCATCGTCATCTTCATCTTTATTACCATCAATAGTATGATGATCATAAAGATGAAGATGATCATGATCATACTATTGATGGTCATAAAGATGAAGATGACGATGGTGATGATGATGATGATGATGATGATGATGATCATCTTCATCATCATCATCATTGACATCCTAATCAACCTCATCCTCATCCTCAGCCTCATCATCATCAATGTTATAATAATCACTGTCATCAATGTTATCATCATCATCATCATCAATGTTATCATCTTCACCATGATGTTCATACTCATTAGAATTATAATAGCAATCATCATCATCATGTTCATCCTAGGGACGATTTGCCATGGAAAAAATGTTCAGATGTACTAGTGATAGATGAGAATCATGACATAACTGATATGGAGAGATACCATAGGAACTATGTTCATCATGTCCTATCTTCGTTTATTTGTGCATTAACACATGTAATCCATATTTTGTAGCTACTCACTCTAGGATCTATTGAATAAGCCTAATTATTTAAAAAAAATGGTTTTTATGTTAGAAGACATTTTAAAAATAATAATAAGACAAGAACAATTCTATGTTCAATTTCCTATTTATCAAGGTTGTAATTAATTGAATTTTACACATTTTCAGGATTTAAAGATTTGTAAGAAATACATTGTATTATACAATTAATTCAATCTAAACTTATTACTTACCTATGCTTGTATCAAGTCTTCTTGATAGTGGACTTTATTAAGAATCCTATGTTTGTCAAACTTCGAAATGGTCACCATATTACACTCATATGACAATTTTTTTTCAAAGAAAGGGTTTATTGACGATGATGTTCTCTATGATGACGATGATGGCCATAAGGACAATGATCACGATAATACTCCTGACTACAATGACAAGGATACTTTTGTTATCAACATCATCATCATCATAATGATCATCACTAACGATGATGATGTTGTCGATGGTGTTGCTTATGACGTTGATTACCACGACGACAATGACGATGGTGTTGTTTATGACAAAAAAATAAACATTAAAAAACAACAAACAATTAAACAAAATAAGAAATATAAATAATAATAATAATAAATAAACATTAAAAAACAACAAACAATTAAAACTATCCATCTTACCTTCCCCCTATCGCGAAAATGAAATTTTACATCTTTCACTTACCTCACCCACAAACTACGCCTGATGTCATAGAGTAGTTTCCAAGGTTGCAGAGGAGGTTTTTCAGTTACCTCACCCATGAACTAGGCCCGAGGTCGCAGAGCAGGTTTTTCACTTACCTTACCCATGAATTAGGCCCGAGGTTGCATAGGAGGTTTTTCACTTACCTCACCCACAAAGTAGGCCCGAGGTCGCATAGGAGGTTCGAAGGTTACTGAGGAGGCTCCAAGGTTGCAGAGGAGGCATCTCTTGTTCATTCAACGAAACCCTGCCTTGACGCAACCATAAATCTAGGTTGTGAACATGGCGAAATCCTTAAGCTGCACCATACACATATCAATTTCTTGTTTGAAACAATTTTTATAGTCCGGGTTCTTCCTACAGGCCGCTTTTTATTGGGTGGGAATCGGGCTTCAAATAAATTTTAATGGTATCCCAGCTTTGGGGGTTTTCTATCCTTAAGGTTGTCCACCCCATTCATCTCCAAAAGATACACATAGGGAAATTGGCATATTGAGACCGAAACCCATAAGAAAAGGTGAAGGTCAGTAAGGAATAAGGAAAAGCATAGGCTAAGGTAGCTTTATGTATATTATTTTCTCGCAGAGATGTCTTCGGTAAGTCATCTGCTTTCATTTAATCCATTAAATCATTTTCTATTCAAGGTTTTATTGATAGATACAATCAATAAATTGCAGTGAGAGTTTTATTGACAGATACAGTCAGGGTTTGCTCCTATCTTCCCTCCTATAAACCCTGACAATCAACCCCTCTTATGGATATATTCAACTCCTCTTTCCTTCCCTAAATATGAATTTGTGATATCCTTTCCTACTGTATTATTTGAAACTGCCAGCACTTGCTTCGAACTATCTAAATATGCAATTCTTTCCAACTTGGGCTTGGGGACATAATTATATGGAGAAATTTTGTTTGAAATCATTAGTTGGGAGATAATTTGGTGATGATCATAAGGTCCCTCTCTACTTTTTCCAAATAGATATCTTTCATAAATTCCTTTGTATAATGTAGGGAATTTAATCCTTAAAATGTGCTAGAAAAGGCCCTAACTCTTTAGGAAACGAAAAGGTTATTTGGTTCTCAAAGTGTATAAAATGCATCTGGTTAGAAATTAACATTTGTCTAGTATATTTCATGGAAAGCACCCTAGGTATGAGAAAAGATGTTAACATGTATGGATCCTATTCAAAATCCTATATCCTCGGTATAGTTGAACCCTTATATAGGAACCAATATCATATCCTTATATCAAGATTAAACTCTAGAAGTTTTTATTCTAGGGAAACATTATTGGGAGAGAAGAATCATGCATGAAAGTGTATATTATGGCTATCAATTTGTTTGAAAATTATGTCTATATAGGGTTTCTAGGATTTATCATTATTATGGTCACTCCACTCATAGGTGGGTGGTTGATTTTCTAATTCATATTTGACCTTCAGGTTCATGATTTTGTAATGTTCATATTTTAGATAGAAAAACATGCAAAACAAAGAGGATGGGTATCTGAATTGCCCCATAGTAGGGAGATCTTCCAATTTGGTATGGATTGGTTGAGCTAGGTTACTATAGAGGTCAAATTTTGAATGCATGACACCAACAATAGGGGTTAGGCAATTTAAGAAACCTAAGATAGTTTCATCCACGGTACCATTACTATCATACCCTAATATGGTGCATATTAGGGATATGGATTTCTTGTAATTTTCAAAGAAAAATATTGTTTCATAAGGGGAAGGAGAGGTGGAGATTATAATCCCCCTTTCCAAGTGCTGGGATAAACAATGAATTCTTTCAAAGGATTTCAATAACTAGTAATATGTTTCTAGGTTTTAATCATGGAGGGTTCGTAGAGATGGGTGATTTGGAAATCATAACATTTTTTCAATACTCTCTGCATTTATGATGCATGATGTTTTAGAATTCTATGAGGACATGATGGTCTATTTATTAGGTGACTATATAATGGAGAACTAGGTGATGAATTATGGGAGATACACATTGTGTGCACACATGGATCGATCTAAATTAGCCTGACATAGGTGGAAAGGGTTTATACCAGTAGTGGCTTTGGATCGAGCCTCTTGAATAGTGCTATTTAGGTCAAAGAATTGGCCACAATATCAAACATGTCATCATCATGGCCATAAAAGTGTTCATATCCAACGAAACTAGGTTTTAGAGGCTTATTTTTGGATGATTATACCTTTGCAAGTAAAATTTGGCTAAAATTGGTATGTTATAATAGAGGTGGCATAGCTACAGAAGGTAAAAAACTCTTTTATTGTTTATAGAAGGTAAAATATGGAAAAGGTTTTTGCATTGTAATTACATGTAGGGTAAAATATCGTTAGTGTGCTGATACTTTTGTGCATAGGCGTTTATTGGAATGGTATAGTGGATGCAGGGTTTCTCATTTTTTATTGAGAGTTGGTCGTACTGCTGTGCTACTACTGTTTTTGATTTGTGAGAGTTGGATGATCTATTTTAGGATATTTTTTAGTTTCGGGTTCTCTCCTTTCACAAGTATGTGTGTCTAGTTCAGTAGCATGCAAGTAACCTAACGCTAAGATGTTCAAGTTTGTTTAGAAGCATTTTTTCTGAGGATAAGGGAGCTCTACCTTAACATCTTGTTTTGAGTTATCTTATGTTGAGTTTATAATTGGTTCAGATATGATATATGATGCTACTATTATGTATTGTTCTCTTTCATTAACAACTTAGATTTGATATAGATTGCTACTCTTATGACGATTATTGTTGTAAGTACTTTAATGGTTACAATGACTCATTTTTTATGGGACATGCTGGACATGAAGGATATTGAGGTATGGTTTTTCTATGCTAGACATGCATGTATCACTGTTTCAGCTTTGAGTTTGAATATTTGTGAAAAATAATTATAAAATGCAAATGAGCTGAATCTACCTGAGAGTTTGTAGCTTTTCTCAAAATGAGCTGAAATGTCCATTAAACATTTTTATGGATCTTCTGTCTTTAGAGTGGCGCCTTGTGTAGTCCAGTGAATTGACCCTAGTTAGTTTGATTTCCTTTGTTAATTTATTGTTATTTCCTATTTTTTTTAACCCTAATTGAATTACCTTAATTAATCTACAACCCTAGATATCCTAATCAACTCTAAAACCTTAATTAATCGAGTGGAATTCTCTTCTTAACTTTTATTCCTATCCTCCCCTCCTAGGGTTTATCCATTTTTCCCCAAAATGGCCGAGTGGTGACTCCACTCCCTCCTCCTATTCTAGTAGTGTGGTGCCTCACTCTAACTATAACACTACAAAATCTATGTAATGTTAACTTGTGTTTCGATTAAATGAGTGCAAATTAGTGAAGACTATTGCTGTAATTGTAAGTTCGGAATGTATTCACTTGTATTTCTTATCTATTGTAACCCAATGTTTATTCCGGGATGTTATTATGTCATGTCATTCCCCGATGTTCCGATCGGGAATATCTATAATGTAAACAAGTCATGTCAAGTCATTGTGGGTAACCCTCCTATTGTCTACGGGTTAAAGTCCCTACACTTCCGGGGCACTAGGGTTATTAGACTCACCTTGTGAATTTGGCCCTAGTAGGGTTTTAGTCATGTCGGGAATTAGTATAAATAGAGATGTGACTTCTCTATTTAGTACACACTCATCCACACTCAGTTGTAGCACATAGCTGAGGAAGAGAAAGACACTGGGGCAAGGAAGAAAGAGGTTACTGCTATCGGGAGATCATCTTATTGTTTTGGGGTTTTATCTTTTGTGCTGATTCTATCTCTGAGGAAGTTGCGGGGTTTTCTCCATTTATGGTTTCCCTGAGGAAAAACACTGTGTTCATTGTCTCTTGTGTTTGATTTTTGTACTTGTTGTTCTCTCAGTTAAAGATCCTAACATAATGCTAGCTTAAATGTTGAAAAACTAACATGGTATCAGAGCTAACCTGAGAAGAAGACACTGTGCAGCTGTGGGAACTAGGGATTCCTACTTTGTGGATCTCTCTCTCGATAGATTTTCAGAAAAATAAGGTTGGAATAACTCTCCTCCCTAGGGCACATCTTTCTATCGAAGCAGAATCCAATTCTGAGGTTTTTCAGTTTTGGACCTGACACTGCTGCCGAAAATTAGGGCTTTTCATAGAAGAGGAATTTTTCAGTGAACCCAGGCCTAGATTGATATCCTCCCTAAAATCGAAGGTAGGGATCAAATTCAAAGAATTTGGTTGGACAAAAATCCAGAAAAGCAAAACCCTAATATGCTCCTGAACCAGCTCTGTAGGATTTCAACTCCAAATCTAGATCCGACATATTGACCTGGTAAGATCTAAATATTTTGTATTTCCATTTGAGGTTCTCAGTTAAGATGTCTCATCACACCAAGCTTGAAGAAAATCTTGAGAGATCTGATAAATTCCGAGCTTGGAAGTATAGGATCTCCCTGGTCCCGGAAGAAAATGAGTTGGACTCCTATATAAATGAGGAGGCTCTAGTTCCAGAGGGAGATGAGGCAAAGGCCTTACATAAGAAGAAGTTGGTTATGGCAAAGAGAATCATTGCTGATTATATCAAGGATCACCTCATACCATAGGTGTCCTCCCTAAAGACACCTAAAGCTATGTTTGATGCCCTAACCAAATTGTTTGAAGAAAAGAACATAAACCGGAAGATGACTATGAGAAACCAACTGAAGAATGTGAAAATTCAGAATGCAGAAACAATCCAGTATTACTTCACAAGAGTTTATCAGATCAAGGAACAATTGGAAGTAGTAGATGAAGAAGTGGAAAATGCAGATATTGTGATGACTACCTTGAATGGTCTCTCTAGATCATGGGACTCCTTTATTCAAGGGATTTGTGATAGAAAGAACTTAGTCAAGTTCAACAAACTATGGGAAGAGTGCTCTCAAGAAGAAGCTCGGATATAAGCTCGAGAAGAAAAGATGGGAAGTGAAGATCAAGCTCTCACAGTACACTCCAAGTCAACCAAAAGAAGATCTCATCACTCCAGAGGTAAGCACTATAACAAAGATAACACTAGAAAATATTTGTCTAGGATCATATGTTATACATGTGATGAAGCAGGACACTATGTAAGAAATTGTCCTAAGAAACAAAATAAGAAAAAGAGAAACAAAAGAAGACATCATGCTCATGCTACAGAGGATGATGAACCATCCAAGAAAAGAACCAGATATGAAAGTGAAGATTCTTCAAGCGAGGATGAATATGTTTAGGTTTCTTCTCTCACAGGAAACATTACTCATGGAAGCAATGATTGGCTCATAGATAGCGGGGTTTCCAAACATATGATAGGATTCAAGGAATCCTTTATGAGACTATCAGAACATGAATCACCTCACAAGGTGAAGATAGGAGATGACTACCAATATCCAATAAAAGGTAGTGGGGAGTCTTCCTACAAACTAGACTCTGGAAAGTCTATGACAATGAAGGAAGTATTGTTTGTGCCAGGACTCAAGAAGAACCTCCTCTCCATATCTGCATTAGATGCAAAAGGAATGAGAGTTGCATTCATAGATGGTCAAGTCATCATGTGGCCAAAATGAAAGACTATCGATGATGCGGTGGTGATTGGAGAACAAGAAGGAGGATTGTACAAATTGAAATGCCATCCAGAACAAGCCTTGGTCCATGAAGCAAAGCTGTTGAAGGTCTTCCAGAAATTCAAGCAAAACATGATGGGGTCTGCAAATGATGTGCGAAAGGAAAGAATACAAAGAAGACATTTCCAAGTAGAAAAATCAAAGAAAAAGGAATCTTGGAAATCATCCACTCTGATGTATGCAGTCCTATGTCATCAAACTCACTAAGCGGGTATGCATATTATGTTTCTTTTATTGATGAATTTTCTAGGAAGACATGGGTTTACTTCATGAAGAACAAAGATGAAGTATTCAGCAAGTTCAAGGAATTCAAATCCTTGATCGAGAACCACACTGAAAAGAAGATCAAGACCTTTTGATCAAATAATGGCGGAGAATTCACTTCAAATGAATTCAAAGAGCTATGAAAAGACTTAGGGATTAAGAGGGAGTTGTCCACTCCTTATAATCCTCAACAGAATGGGATTGCAGAAAGGAAGAATAGAACTATCATGGAAGCTACAAGAGCTATGCTTCATGATCAATACCTTCCTATGCATCTTTGGGCGGAAGTTTCCAGAACAACAGTGTGTCTACAAAACCGTATTCCACATAGAGTACTCGAGAACAAGACTCCTGAAGAAGTATTCTCCGGTAAGAAACTAGAAGTTATCCATCTCAAAATATTTGGCTATCCAGTGTACATACACATTCCAAAAGAGAAGAGAACTAAATTAGATCCTTCAGGAAAGAAGGGTATATTTGTGGGATACTCTAAAAGCTAGAAGGTTTACATAATATACTTCCCAAGTTTCAAGAAGATTGACATCGGTAGGGATGTGACATTTGATGAAGACACAACTTACAACAAATCCAGAAAGAAACCTGCTAAAGAATCTGAAGAAGCTGAAGCACCCAGAATTCATGATATAACCATGAATGACGAAGCTCAAGAAGAAGATCGAGAATTTGAAGAACCACAAAGACCTGTAGATCCACCTCCAGAGAAGAATCCTCATAAGAGGAAACCTGCTTGGGTACGAGAACTTATCCAAGGTGCGGAATGATATGGGGCTCCAGAAGAGAACCAGAGAGAAAATAAAAGGACCAGATCCTGCTACAGGTATGTAGCACTTCTATGTGATTTCATTGATAAAGAACCTTCCAGTTATGAAGAAGTAGCAGAATGAAAAGAATGGAAGGATGCTATGATCGAAGAGTACCAATCGATCATGAAGAATGATGTTTGGAATGTTGTCCCAAGACCAGAAGGGAAGTCAGTTGTAACTTCCAAATGGATCTACAAGATCAAGCATGCTGCAGATGGTAGCATTGAAAAATATAAGGCAAGATTTGTTGCTCAGGGTTTCTCTCAGAAAGAAGGAATAGATTATGAAGAAACCTTTGCACATGTAGCCAGATACACTTCCATCATATCAGTACTTTCTCTAGCTGCAGTGATGAAATGGAAGATACACCAGATGGATGTCAAGACTTCTTTCTTGAATGGTGTAGTGGAAGAGGAAGTGTATGTAGAACAACCACTCGGTTTTGAGACACATGACATGGAGTCTCATGTGTGCAGATTGAAGAAATCCCTGTACGGTTTGAAACAAACACCCAGGACATGGTATGACAGAATTGCTAGCTTTCTATCCAGTTTGGGCTTTACCAAGAGTAAAGCAGATTCCAACCTTTACTACAAGGTTGAAGATGGAAACCCAGTGATGCTTTTACTATATGTAGATGATCTGTTTGTAACAGGTATGGATGGGTTGATTGCTGATACGAAGAGAAAGCTTGTTGCTGAGTTCAAAATGAAGGACTTGGGTATGATGCATTATTTTCTAGGTATGGAGGTGTGGCAGAGTGCGGATGGAATCTTCCTTGGACAAGGGAAGTATGCAGTAGAGATCCTGAAGAGGTTTGGGATGATGGACTGCAAGGCTATGGCCACACCTATGGCATTGAACCTGAAGCTATTGAGCGATGCTTCATCATAGTCGGTTGATGCTATGATGTATCGTCAGATGATTGGGTCCTTGATGTACCTGATGAACACGAGACCAGACATTTGCTTTGCTGTGAACACCTTGAGCCAGTTCTTGATAGATCTGAGAAGTGTTCACTTGATTGCTACAAAGCATATTCTGAGGTACCTGAAGGGTGCAATTGATTATGGGCTCAAGTACGATGCAACTTAGAGGATTAACATGGAGAATTATGTTGACTTAGATTGGACAGGTAGTGCCATCGATAGGAAGAGCACTTCAGGGTGTTGCTTTAGAATGGGATCGGGTGTGATCTCTTGGTTTAGCAGGAAGCAATCCTATGTGGCACTGAGTACAGCTGAAGCAGAGTATGTCACAACTTGTTCAGCTAGTTGTGAGGCAGTATGGCTGAGGAAGCTACTGTCTGATTGATTTGATCTCCAGTTGGATGCTACTTGTAAACATTGTGACAACCATAGTTGTGTGAAGTTGTCAGAGAATCCAGTGTTCCATGACAAGTCGAAGCATATATAAATCAAGTATCACTATATCATGGATATTGTACAGAGGGGAGCAGTGAAGCTCCAGTATGTTGGGATGGATGATCAGATAGCTGATGTGTTGATGAAGCCATTGGCCAGAGTGAAGTTTGAGTACTTCAGGGAGAAGCTTGGTGTTCTCCAGATCGAGGTCCCTTCCAAGGGGAAGTGGCGAGTCTGAGATCCATTCTGACGAGCAGGTCAGATGTAAGGGCTGAGCCATTCTGTCATTGTAAGAGGATTTAGTTCCTTCCATGTTAGATATGAGTGCCGAATGCCATTTTGGGAATGGAGGTACCTGGTAAGTTACCAAGAACACTCATTCTGGGACTGAAAGAGACATTCTAACGAGCAGGTCAGATGTAAGGGTTGAGCCATTTTGTCATGGCTAAAGGATTAGGTTCTTCCCATGTCAGATGTGAGTGCTGGCCCTTTTGATGAGTAGGTTAGATGAAAGGGCTACTGCCACTCTCCTGGAGAGTGGAGGCACCTGGTTCGTTACCAGATAGCTCAGTCTGGGACTAGGGGCCAATCTGATGAGGGTGTAGGATTTGGTTCCTACTAGATCAGATGTGAGTGCATGCCTTTCTGACGAGTAGGTCAGATGTAAGTGCTAAAGCATTTTCACAGATGATAGTAGTGTCCTATCATGCTGGTGAATGTGAGTGATGGGCCTTTCTGATGTGATTATAGGCACCTACATGATCATATGTGAGTGCTGGGAATGCCTTTTTGATGAGTAGGTTATATGTAAGTGCTGGGCGGGCCATTATGATGAGTAGGTCAGATATAAGCGCTGAAGAAGACCTATATGATGGCTAGGCCTACAACCAACATGAAAGAAGGATGGTTCTGTAGACCTTCCTATGACGAGAAGAATCATGAGATAGCACACATGATGATGATGACCAGAGAAGATTCATATCAAGCTATGTCCAGATCCAGTTATGATGTCTCCGAGATGATCCAAATCAAGTGATGATTTAGATCCAATAGTGATGATACAGATCGAGTGATGATTCAGATCCAGCAGTGATGATCCTGATCGAGTGATGATGTCTAGTGATGATCCAGATCCAATGATGATGTCCAGTGATGATCCAGATCGAGTGATGATGATCCAGATCTAGAAATGAAGATGAAGATGAATTGAAGACGAAGATGACTTGGAAATGTAGATGACGAGAATATCCAGAGAAGAAGACCAGTGACGAAATTTGTGTCGAGAGAATACCTTCCTAGTTAAGAGGGAGTGTTAATGTAATTGTAACTTCGGAATGTATTCACTTGTATTTCTTACCTATTGTAACCCAATGTTTATTCCGGGATGTTATTATGTCATGTCATGCCCCGATGTTCCAATCAGGAAGATCTATAATGTAAACAAGTCATGTCAAGTCATTGTGGGTAACCCTCCTATTGTTTGAGGGTTAAAGTCCCCACAGTTTCGGGGCACTAGGGTTATTAGACTCACCTAGTGAATTCGGCCCTAGTAGGGTTTTAGTCATGTCAGGAATTAGTATAAAGAGAGATGTGACTTGTCTATTTAGCACACACTCATCCACACTTAGTTGTAGCACATAGCTGAGGAAGAGAAAGACACTGGGGCAAGGAAGAAAGAGGTTACTGCTATCGGGAGATCATCTTACTGTTTTGGGGTTTTATCTTTTGTGCTGATTTTATCTTTGAGGAAGTTGCGGGGTTTTCTCCATTTATGGTTTCCTTGAGGAAAAAAACTGGGTTCATTGTCTCTTATGTTTGATTGCTGTACTTGTTGTTCTCTCAGGTAAAGATCCTAACATAATGCTAGCTTAAATGTTGAAAAACTAACAAGGTATTAGAGCTAACCTGAGAAGAAGACACTATGCGGCTGTGGGAACCAGGGATCCATAATTTGTGGATCTCTCTCCATATATTTTCAGCAAAAGAAGGTTGGAATAACTCTCCTCCCTAGGGCGCATCTTTCTGTCGAAGCATAATCCAATTCTGAGGTTTTTCAGTTTTGGACCCGACATTGCTGCCGAAAATTAGGGCTTTTCACAGAAGAGGAATTTTTCAGTGAGCCCAGGACTGGATTGATATCCTCCATAAAATCAAAGTTAGGGATCAAATGCAAAGCATGTGGTTGGACAAAACTCTGAAAAAGGAAAACCCTAATCTGCTCTTGAACCAGCTATGCAGGATTTCAGCTCCAAATCCAAATCCGACATCTTCACCTAGTAAGATCTAAATATTTTGTATTTCCATTTGAGGTTCTCAGTTAAGATGTATCATCATACCAAGCTTGATGAAAATCTTGAGGGAGCTGATAAATTTCAAGCTTTGAAGTATAGGATTTCCCTGGTCCTGGAAGAAAATGAGTTGGACTACTATATCAATGAGGAGGCTCCAGTTCTAGAGGGAGATGAGGCAAAGGCCTTACATAAGAAGAAGTTGGTTATGGAAAAGAGAATCATTGCTGATTCTATCAAGGATCACCTCATATCATAGGTGTCCTCCCTAAAGATACCTAAAACTATGTTTGATGCCCTAACCAAATTGTTTGAAGGAAAGAACATAAACCAAAAGATGACTATGAGAATCCAACTAAAGAATGTGAAGATTCAGAATGCAGAAACAATCCAGTATTACTTCAAAAGAGTTTCTCAGATCAAGGAACAAATGGAAGCAATAGATGAAGAAGTGGAAAATGCAGAGATTGTGATGACTACCTTGAATGGTCTCCCTAGATCATGGGACTCCTTTATTCAAGGGATTTGTGCTAGAAAGAACTTAGTCAAGTTCAGCAGACTATGTGAAAAGTGCTCTCAAGAAGAAGCTCAGAGAGCAGCTCGAGAAGAAAATATGGGAAGTGAAGATCAAGCTCTCACGGTACACTCCAAGTTAACCAAAAGAAGATCTCATCACTCCAGAGGTAAGCACTATCACAAAGATAACACTAGAAAAGATTTGTCTAGGATCATATGTTATACATTTGATGAAGCAGGACACTATGAAAGAAATTGTCCTAAGAAACAAAATAAGAAAAAGAGAAACAAAAGAAGACATCACGCTCATGCTGCAGAGGATGATGAACCATCCAAGAAAAGAACCAGATATGAAAGTGAAGATTCTTCAAGCAAGGATGAATAAGTTTTGATTTCCTCTCTCACAGGAAACATTACTCATGGAAGCAATTATTGGCTCATAGATAGTGGGGCTTCCAAACATATGATAGGATTCAAGGAATCCTTTGTGAGACTATCAGAAGATGAATCACCTCACAAGGTGAAGCTAGGAGATGATTACCAATATCCAATAAAAGGTAGTGGGGAGTGTTCCTACAAACTAGACCCTGGAAAGTATATGACAATGAAGGAAGTATCGTTTGTTCCAGGACTCAAGAAGAACCTCCTCTCCATATCTGCATTAGATGCAAAAGGAATGAGAGTTGCATTCATAGATGGTCAGGTCATCATGTGGCCAAAAGGAAAGACTATCGATGATGCGGTGGTGATTGGAGAACAAGAAGGAGGATTGTACAAATTGAAGGGCCATCCAGAACAAGATTTGGTACATGAAGCAAAGTTGTTGAAGGTCTTCCAGAAATTCAAGCAAAACATGATGGGGTCTGCAAAGGATGTGTGAAAGGAAAGAATACAAAGAAGACATTTCCAAGTAGAAAAAGAAAAGAAAAAGGAATCTTGGAAATCATCCACTCCGATGTATGTGGTCCTATGTCATCAAAATCACTAAGCGGGTATGCATATTATGTTTCTTTTATTGACGACTTTTCTAGGAAGACATGGGTTTACTTCATGAAGAATACAGACAAAGTATTCAGCAAGTTCAAGGAATTCAAATCCTTGATCGAGAACCACACTAAAACTAAGATCAAGACCTTTCGATTAGATAATGACGGAGAATTCACTTCAAATGAATTCAAAGAGCTATGCAAAGACTCAGGGATTAAGAGGGAGTTGTCTACTCCTTATAATCCTCAACAGAATGGGATTGCAGAAAGGAAGAATAGAACTATCATGGAAGCTGCAAGAGCTATGCTTCATGATCAATACCTTCCTATGCATATTTGGGAGGAAGTTGTCAGAACAATGGTGTGTGTACACAACCATACTCCACATAGAGTACTCGAGAACAAGACTCCTAAAGAAGTATTCTCTGACAATAAACCAAAAGTCAGCCATCTCAGAATATTCGGCTATCCAGTGTACATACACATTACAAAAGAGAAGAGAACTAAATTAGATCCTTAAGGAAAGAAGGGTATATTTGTGGGATACTCTGAAAGCTCGAAGGCTTACAGAATATACTTCCCAGGATTCATGAAGATTGACATCAGTAGGGATGTGACATTTGATGAAGACACAACTTACAACAAATCCAGAAAGAAACCTGCTGAAGAATCTGAAGAAGCTGAAGCACCCAGAATTCATGATACAACCATGAATGAAGAAGCTCAAGAAGAAGATCGAGAATTTGAAGAACCACAAAGACTTGTAGATCCACCTCCAGAGAAGAATCCTCATAAGAGGAAACTTGCTTGGGTATGAGAACTTATCCAAGGTGTGGAAAGATATGGGGCTCTAGAAGAGAATCAGAGAGAAAGAAAAAGGACCAGATCTTGCTCCGGGTATGTAGCACTTCTATGTGATTTCATTGATAAAGAACCTTCCGGTTATGAAGAAGCGGCAGAACAAAAAGAATGGAAGGATGCTATGATCGAAGATTACCAATCGATCATGAAGAATGATGTTTGGAATGTTGTCCCAAGACCGGAAGGGAAGTTAGTTGTAACTTCCAAATGGATCTACAAGATCAAGCATGCTGCAGATGGTAGCATTGAAAAATATAAGGCATGATTTGTCCCTCGGGGTTTCTCTCAGAAAGAAGGAACAGATTATGAAGAAACCTTTGCACCTGTAGCCAGATACACTTCCATCAGATCAATACTTTCTCTGGCTGTAGTGACGAAATGGAAGATACACCAGATGGATGTGAAGACTTCTTTCTTGAATGGTGTAGTGGAAGAGGAAGTGTATGTAGAACGACCACTTGGTTTTAAGACACATGACAGGAAGTCGCAGATTGAAGAAATCCCTATACGGTTTGAAATAGACACCCAGGACATGGTATGACAGAATTGCTAGCTTTCTATCCAGTTTGGGCTTAACAAGAGTAAAGCAGATTCCAACCTTTACTACAAGGTTGAAGATGGAAATCGAGTGATGCTTCTACTATATGTAGATGATCTGTTTGTAATAGGTATGGATGGGTTGATTGTTGATACGAAGAGTAAGCTTGCTGCTGAGTTCAAAATGAAGGACTTGGGTATGATGCATTATTTTCTAGGTATGGAGGTGTGGCATAGTGCGGATGGAATCTTCCTTGGACAAGGGAAGTATGCAGTAGAGATCCTGAAGAGGTTTGGGATGATGGAATGCAAGGTTATGGCCACACCTATGGCATTGAACCTGAAGCTATTGAGCGATGCTTCATCAGAGTCGGTTGATGCTACGATGTATCGTCAGATGATTGGGTCCTTGATGTACCTCATGAACACAAGACCATGCATTTGCTTCGCTGTGAACACCTTGAGCTAGTTCTTGATAGATTCGAGAAGTGTTTACTTGATTGCTGCAAAGCATATTCTGAGCTACCTGAAGGGTGCAATTGATTATGGGCTCAAGTACGATGTGAATCAGAGGATTAACATGGAGGGTTATGTTGATTCAGATTGGACAGGCAGTGCCATCGATAGGAAGAGTACTTCAGGGTGTTGCTTCAGTATGGGATCAGGTGTGATCTCTTGGTTTAGCAGGAAGCA
Source organism: Pseudotsuga menziesii (assembly GCA_001517045.1). Taxonomy (NCBI): domain Eukaryota; kingdom Viridiplantae; phylum Streptophyta; class Pinopsida; order Pinales; family Pinaceae; genus Pseudotsuga; species Pseudotsuga menziesii. Next base: position 54,917 of record LPNX010751020.1, read on the forward strand.
ATCCTGTGTGGCACTGAGTATAGCTGAAGTAGAGTATGTCACAGCTTGTTTAGCTAGTTGTGAGGCAGTATGGCTGAGGAAGCTACTGTTTGATTTATTTGATCTCCAGTTTGATTCTACTTGTATACATTGTGACAACCAAAGTTGTGTGAGGTTGTCAGAGAATCCAGTGTTCCATGACAAGTCGAAGCATATCGAGATCAAGTATCACTATATCAGGGATATGGTGCAGAGGGGAGCAGTGAAGCTTCAGTATGTTGCGATGGATGATCAGATAGATGATGTGTTGATGAAGACATTGGCCAGAGTGAAGTTTGAGTACTTCAGGGAGAAGCTTGGTGTTCTCCAAATCGAGGTCCCTTCCAAGGGGAAGTGACGAGTCCAAGATCCATTCTAACAAGCAGGTCAGATGTAAGGGCTGAGCCATTCTGTCATGGTAAGAGGATTTGGTTCCTTCCATGTCAGATATGAGTGTTGAATGCCATTATGGGAATGGAGCTACCTGGTCAGTTACCAGGAACACTCAATCTGGGACTGAAAGAGACATTCTGACGAGTAGGTCAGATGTAAGGGATGAGCCATTCTCTCATGGCTAAAGGATTAGGTTCCTACCATGTCAGATGTGAGTGCTGGCCATTCTGACAAGTAGGTCAGATGTAAGGGCTACTGCCACTCTTCTGGAGAGTGGAGGCACCTGTTCCGTTACCGGATAGCTCAGTCTAGGACTGGGGGCCATTCTGATGAGGGTGTAGGATTTGGTTCCTACTAGATCAGATGTGAGTGCATGCCTTTCTGATGAGTAGGTCAGATGTAAGTGCTGAATCCGTTTCTATAGTGACACATAAATGTCGCTATATCGACGCCTATTGGTTTTTGAAGCAAATGCACAATCACCATGTGTCATCGATGTTTTGTCGCTATACCGATAGAATATTCGAAGTGTGGCTAATGCATCGATAATTTTGTGACAAAAATTTGGGATTCTATTCGTCGCTATAGCAACAGAAATGTGTTGCTATAGAAACGATTTTTCGTGGGAAAAAAGTTCACATGTACTAGTGAAACATAAAAGAACTATGCTTGTTGGGACCTGTTTCATTTTTTTGCAAGATTGAAATGGAGAACAACTATGCTTGAGGTCTGTTTTATCTTTTAACGATTTTGAAACCAGAAACAAACATTACTCAAGGAAATTTGTTTCATTTTTTCTAATGAGCTTGACACATAATGGGAACTATGCTCATTGGCATCCATTTCATTTTTTAACGACTGTGACACATAATAGGAACTTTATTCACAAATAGTTCTTGGAGAACATGATATCCATAGGTTGGTAGGTTGCTCCCTTACATAAGAATGCAACGACTTAACTCCAGTATGATGTCCAGATACTGAAGGCATGCCCCCAAAGCTTCTTCATGAGGAAAATAAGCTATGGTTTTCAAACGACCGAACTTTGTCATGATGTATGGAGTTGAGAGACGCGACAGGAGAAGGGGAAGGAACCAGAAGAACATGCAGGACATTCAAGGAAGTTTGATGACTAGGAGTCATATGATGATCAAGTTTGACAAATGAAAGGTGATCAATGGTCACAATTTTCCCATCATGGGGAAAATGCATCACTCGAAAGAGTGTGGACACTACAAATTGCATGGCATAAACATAATCTCACCCAAGGAGTAGATTAAAATCTAAGGGACCTTGGACTACCGTGACATCAATACAGATAATAATCTCTCCTAAAGTGATAGGAAAATGAGGAAGGATCCCTAAAGGTGCAATAGGTATTCGATTAAAATCCAGTATATGATTGGTGGTTGGCACAAGCTGAGGAGAACCTATGGATTTCCAAGCAGTTGAGGATATGATACTAACATAATCCCCTTCGTCAATAATAGTGTGAAGTATGCTCTTAGCAGTAACTCGCACAAATATCTGGAAAGGAACGCTCGAATGAAGATGAGATTCTGTTAGATTAATCTAGTCAAAGGAAATAACCTTATTAATTGGAGGGGGTTATGTTGAAAGAGACAAATTTACTCTTGCATAGAACATTCCAAATTGACTACGAAAAATTCAGTGGGTTTCAATTAACTCTCAATTGGAAGAGAGGGACAAGACGAAGACTGAGTTGAAGCGACTACTTCAATCTTAGCACTCTCTAGAGAAAGAGTGGGATTGAGTGGAGATGACATCGATTCAACCACTTTAACTTCACTCTCCAAAAGAAGAGTTGGATTGACCGGGTATGATGATGGATCAATCACTTCATCAACCAATGGGAGGTCAAGGGACAACTTTCGATAACCGGTTGGAAGACATTGCCTAGGAACAATATATATTCCAATAAATTTGAAATTTCATCCATGCGAGGACAAAGGTAAGTAATTTGCATGTCGTTACATAAAAATCAAGGATATTTGACTTTTCCTTTTCGACTCTTAATCATAGAGGCATTGGTTGAAGGGGTATCATTAGTATGATGAACATAGACTGATGAAATTGGCTGTTGGGAAGCCTCAGACCACACTTCTAAAACCCGAGACAAACCATGACAATATTTCAGAAGATGGTCACCCTTGCAAAGTATACAATGGAACTTAGGATTACGAGGTGGTCTTATGGGAAAATCAATATTCTCAGCACTATGACTAGTGGCTGACATGTTTCCAACATGACGATCAAAGGTTGGAGTTGTGACCTTCTGCTTAGTGTTCTTCTTCTTAGACTTCATTTTTATTCTCCTTGTTACCCACCCATTTAATAACATTAGAGTTTTCAACAGGTGAAGAGGAAGAAAGGGAAGTTGATTCAACATTCGAGGAAGAAGGAGAAGGACTAACACGAGGTTGATGCTCATGCGGTGAAGGACCATGAACTGACACAAAATGTGCACTTGGTACAATGGGATTGGAGAATAACCATACTAGTAATACTATATTCAATTTGAGAAGACTCAAAGTGGCCATAAATGGAGGACCAACACTTCCACAAGGGGGAGAAAAAAATACATACCCTGAAAAGGGTCTCTTGGTTGGTGGTCCTAGGAGAGTCTTCGATATCTAAACTCTCTAAGAATATATGAAGTACCACACAAATAAAACACTGCTCAAGTCTAAAATCAACAAGAAAATTGTATGAATAAGAGTGGATGAAAAGTTAGGATCCTCACAGGATTGTCAAGGTTTCACAACTCACTATATACCATAGGGTCCAATAGTAAAACACAACAAGGAGGACTGGAGTTGTACCCTTTCCTGAATACCCGATTTCCTAGACGGTATGTGTGTAGTATCTCCCCGAGTGTTGTTCTCGGTGAATTGCAATGCCAAAATGGCCAAATGGTTAACTCAGTTGGTCACAAGAATCCTAGACGGGTCTCCCGATATACACTAGGTACGAGGGATCTCAACTCCGTAGTGGTGCTGTCTAATGCACAACCACACGACAAGAGTCTTCCTATATACTACCGAGTACGTGAAGTAGTTTTATATATACCCAAAGGTACGTGAAAATCCATTCGATATACCACTTGGTACGTGGAAGAACTACAATACCTAGGGATGTAGTGTAGGAAAACAACGACAACTGCCACACTTAAAGACGCCTGAACATGTCTTTAACTTAGACACGGTTACTAAATTATTTTAATCTTAAGCTAGCATTAATTTTATCTTATGCGGTTAGGTGGATGCATGAGGTGTAGATAGGAAATGTAAAAAGAATGCAAATCCTAGCTACATGACCATGCACATTTCTCTTTCGATGAAAACTACCTAAGGTAAGGAAATATTTTCTATTTTCAAACCAAAATGAACCTAAGCAATGATGAAAAGAAAAATTGTTTCCTAGAGTGCAATAACTCTAACTTTTTGCAATAATAGTCCAAAAAGTGCAATGAAGATGAAACAAATCTTAGCAATGTATAAAAAAAATAACGAAGCACTTTGATTTTCAAATGCATGTATCAAAATGGAATTTGATAACTAAACGCTTTTCAAACCTACACACAGAAAATGAGAGAATTTCTACAACACTCTAATCATTCATAAGTCTCAAAAGAAAGATGACAATCACCCAAACAACTCTAAAACACTCGAGAATCGCTCAAAATCTAACAAATGAAACCAAAACTCAATGATTGAGAGGTGGAGGAAGGGTTTGGAGATCAAATATAACGATATGAACAGATTTAAAAATATTCGGTAATGTAATCAGGGATGGAAAGACTGAACCAACAGGCCCGGGGGATTCAAATACAAACACAGACAATGCTGGACCTAGGGGTTGTGTGACTATAATATGCAGCCTACATACCACAGTCCATCAAACCAAAATCAAAAAAAAGAAGGAAATCCTAGCTAATCCCCAATTTTTAAGAGGTCGGAACACCTTAGTACACTGCACCAAAGTGCCAGAGAGGGGTTGACGCACCCTATACACATGCAAAGAGTGCCAGTGGTGCACTTCCTTTTAAGGAAAAGAGTGCCAACAAAACCGTGGCACTTTGTATGCACAACCCAGGTGTGCCAGAGAGCCAGAGAGGCTATATCTCTTAAGGTAGAAGGGAAAGAGGCCTAATACTAATCCCAAAAAGAATCAAGGAGGTCCAAGAAAATTTTTAATGACAAAATCCAATAGGGTCTCAAGAGGCTAGAAAAAGGATTGATCAAAAGACATGAAATCAATGAAAAAAGAAATCAGATCTATCTTTTTCCCTAGTATGGTCTCCAAATTTATTAGCGGAGAAATCTACCCAAGCGGACTCAAGAAATATCTCCCTAGTTCAAGTGGATCTAGAAGAAATCAAGTACATAATACAATTTATTTTCCTAGATCAATAGAGATGCAAGTTAAACAAATAGATCACTTACCCGAGGTCTCCAAATCCTCTTCCTCTTTGTTGATCCAAGATCTAGAACTTTCATATCTCAAGCTGCAAAAACCTGTAGAGAAAATGGAAACAAGCAAAAAGTACAAGCATATCTAGATATGAATTGATCTAAGATAACAGTTAAGGAAGAAAGCTCTAAACGTCATCAACACAACAAAATTTATGGAAAACGTTTGTATTATTGGAATCATATGAAATACATACAGAAATAATGTTACAACCTAAGCCTCAACGTTGCAACCTTCCATACAATAATCCAAGTCAAGCCTCCAAATCATGATAGTTTTCCTCCCAAAGGATGAGAGTCCACCTCCCAAAGGATGAGTAGGGATCACCTAAGAATTTCACTAGGATAAGAGTAATATAGTCCTTCCTCCTTTCACAATGGAGAGAGGGTTCAAATTTATAAGGATAAAGGGATAGAGTAGGTTGAATATTAAGAGGAGAGGTCTAAGGGATCCTCTAATTAGGTTAGGGAACCGAATGCCACCTCACCTAGAGTCTAGGGATGACCCTCCACCTCATCTAACTTCAAGAAGGGCCTCGAAGCTTCGAATTTTCCACTCTAAACATCATAGGCACACCTTGAAGGAGGAGACAAAGTTCCAGAGTAGGGTTGGCGCATGTTGCATGAAGGCTAAGGGTGCCGGTGGTAGACCCTGTCAAGGATGAAAGAGTTCCAGCAAGGGCCTCGTGCACCTTGACTAAAGGGAAGGAGCACCAACTTACTTAGAGGAGGAAAATGGCTAGAGACAACCTCAGAATCAATGCACTTTAGCTAAGGGAACTTTAGGGATTAGGCATAAAGTTGACACATGGCTCATGATGATGAGATTTCAGTATAACAGAGAGAGACTGTGAAGAGAGTGAAGAGGAGGTTGTGGTGTATGTGCTGTAGGTTTTATCCCTTCATTTTTTCTTGTAACTTGGAATAAAGGAAGGATAATTTTTTTCTCCATGGATGTATTCCATCTCAGGTGAACCACATACATTGGTGTCTCTCTTGTATTACACTCTTTGTATTTTATTTCTGCATTCTTTTTTATTTTTATTGCTTTGTGATCTTGTTTCTAACACAAATGAAAGATAAAGACTAATTTATGATGGACTTCAGGTTGAATATTAATATGGTTATATCTATAAAAAACATTCATGATTGAAAATATAGCACTCTCAACACACTCATCACTAATATGATCAATGAACAAAGTAGGATAGTTGTCTTTAGGACAAACTTTATTCAAATCTTTAAAGTAAATGTATACTTGAATCTTGCCTTGCTTTTTAATCTACTAGAATAAGATTGAATACCCATTCCATCAAGGGGGCATCATATATGAATCCAATATGGAGTAACTTCTATACATCTGCCTTGATAATAACTATTTTATTTTGGGTTGACCGACCTAAGGTTTAGTCGAACTAGTTTGACATTTGGCACAAGATTTAATTTCATGTTCGATGATCCAAAGATCAGCGATGGAAATTTATTCATAGGATCAATTAAAAATGTCTCAAAATTATTAAAAAAGGGTTGTCTGCTCTTCAATTTATTTGGAATAACAATCAATTCCAATGATAATGTTGTTGACCATGCCAAGCTTGACAGAAATGTTGATGGGTATCAATTTTGAAATTCTGGAGAAATTACCTTCTCCAAACAAATATTGTGTATAAATAAGGCATTGAAACCAATCGATATCTTTGAGATGGACAAGGCTTTATGGTAGACATCCATTTTCTCGATCTTGGGTAAACAATATGAGCGATGGTGTATATCTTCCCAAATCCATTCCAAATTTGGAAATGGTTCCTTGATAGATTTGTTTGAAGGAAAACCATATCCAAGGATTAATTGAGAGAAGGAGAATCAATAGTCCAAATGGGTGAGGTATCATGATCTTGCTGCTTTTATAGGCTGGTATTTTTATCAATGTATGTGGAAGCCATTTGTATGGTTTGATAAGACAATATAAATGCAAACAAAGGCACAGTTGTTTCCATAGTACTGATCTTAGTCGTGCTAGGTAGCACCCATGGATCCTTGTCCAAGGTGGTGATGGTTATAAAATATACACAAATATGGGAGAAGTGCTTATGTAGAAACTTAGTGGGGTTAGAGTAAAACTACCCATGCCAGATGAATTTTTGAACATCCCCATGCCAATTCTATCCAGAGTTGATTTAGAATCATCAATAAAAGGAGTAATAGGTTAATATTTGGATATAGAATCAGACATGAAATAGTTTAACTGGTCAACGGTAATGAATTTTCCTTCACGTCGAAAGAGAATAACCCTAAATATAGAAGATACTACAACCATCATCGTACATGACCGATTCCTCAGAAGAAGATTATAGTCAAGTGGTACATCTACCACATCTATTTCAATTGATACTGTCTCCCCCCACATTGTGGTTTGAAAGGTAGTGATGGTTCCATGTGGTTTGAAAGTGTGATGATAAAAATATTTCAAAATTGTGGACAATGGAGTAAGATCGAGGAATCCAAAATAAATCTAGCAAATTAATTACATGAAGTAGGTAGAGGATACTTCATCAATGCTGCATCATAATATGTTCGTCCTTGATGATAATACTTCGATTTGAAACAATAGCGTGAAGTAGTCTTGAATTTGCTTGGTTGAGATCAAAAGTCAATAAATGATAATTTGTAGGGTCAATTCCACGATTGGCATTACATTAGAGAAAATTTAAGGGCTAAAATGGGCCTCTTAAGGAAAACAATAAAACAATAGTTAAAACAATAAAATAATATTTATAAATGTTGGAAGAATAGAGGAAAAACTACTTTTTTTCTTCGCATTTTCGACATCTACTTGTGGTTTTACTCAAATTTTGAGCGGGAGCACTCGTTGGATGCATAATTCAATTCCGCATCCAACGAGTATGCATGATGCATACTTTTGATGGCTCCATCGCACTAAAAATGATAAATACTTGAAAAAACGTGTTACTTTTGAAGTAACACATTTTTTTTCTAGGTATTTCTCATTTTTTGTGGGGTGGGGTCCATTAAAAGTATGCAACGTGCATATTCTTGAATTCCTCATACAACTAGTGCCCCCGCATGAAATTTGAGTAAGACCACATGGAGATATGTTGAAAATATGAAGAAAGAAAGTAGCTTTTGTTATGACAAATATGCCAAGTCAACCATTATGGTTGATTTTTTTCCCGAAATTCTATTGGTTGGATCTTTTTTTTAAGAGGCCCATTTTAGTTGGCTCTTTTTCTTATGAGGCCCATTATAGACCCTAAATTTGTTCTAATGAATAATGCTTTCTTCTACAGTGGGTAACTTTATAGCACTTCTAAGGATAACATCACACTAGGGTTCTAAGAAAGATCTTCGAGTAAACTATAGTTTTGAGTTGCTTGGGAATTGAGATCATGTGTCGACCAATGTAAATCTACGCTAGGAATCCTAGGTAGTAGGTCATTCTGTGGTTGTTCAATTTAAAGATAACCACTGGGTTGAGGAAAACAAGACTTGGTATTTGAAGGTTTGGTCTCGATCTTATCGTAAGTCTTGGAGCATCTAAAGGTTTACATATTTATCACACAAGAATATGTTCAAAATGAAAGAATTACCCCCCTATGGGGGATTTGTTTTATTTTCCCCTTGTTGGGGTGCAAGATTTGTGGAAACCATCCACTGATGCTAATGAGGAAAAGGTTGAGTGAGGACTATGGGATTTTTTGCATCCCCTTATTGGTTCAAGTATGAAATTCATACAACTGGAGACATTCATAGGTTGGGTGGTATTCGACACTTGTACATGGAAATTTTATTTTTTTCTTTTCTTTATTTCCTTTAGCATTGCCATTTTCTTTTTGAGTTTCCCCATCCTCAACCTTATAATTTTTCTTATTTTTTTCTTGCCCATGAGCTGTTTATCTTTCTAATAAGTATAATAAACAAAGAGAACATTAGAGGCTTGTGTTGAGGATGCAACATTTTGGGTGGGTGACTAGTTGTAGGTACATTAATGGAAACTTGTACCACATGTCTAGTCAATTGATCAACACTATTTTGACTCATAGATATAACCACACCATCGACATGTTGTATTAGAGAAGGTTTTAAAACATTAGATGAATATTGAGTTCCATGAGGTATCAACTCATATAACATGCAAGACTGTGAATAAATCAAACTTGGCAGTTGCACACGTTAAATAACTTTCTCTTTTCTAAGAGCGCAAAAGATGGATACGCTCTTGTTTATTTTGGGAAATAGTGATTTCAAAAACCAATCCACGAGAAATTGATCTGGGATATTTGATGAAACGAGCCTCTGTTGGCACCTCCACTCATGTATATGATTGGATTTGTGAACATATATAGGTGGTTTTCTGAAATGAAGTTAACAATTTCGTTTGCATCATAATGAAGCGTAAACTAAAAACATGTTAGGAAAGACATTGCTAAAGATCCAAATCAACAAAATAAGTGCTAGGTAATTCAATATATCATTTGGAGACACTACTAGTCAATGTACCTCCAACTACATAGTTTGATGAGCACTAAAGGTGAAAAGTCGTGACATGCATAGATGGGTATTCTCTGTTGTGACCATTGAAGTGAGGAATATTATAAAGAAACTTAGTAGGGATGAATGGCCATGTGGGATGATGGTGGATATGGTTGTTCATTAGTCACAATGGGTTTGGTAGGTTCAAATTCACCAAAAATGATGATCTTGGATGAGTACTAATGCTATGGTTTTTAAATAAAACTCCTTGCCAACCCATAGGTGTGACTCTACCTTGGACAAAAATTCCCTCCATGACCAAAACACCCACTTGGAATTGACTACCCCTAGGAAAAATTTGATTACTTAGGATATTACTTCCCCCTTGCATATTTACCTTGGCCCACATTTTTGGTTTCCAATGGAGGGATATCATTAGGAGGAATAGTCCATCCATACAAGAATCCTACGTTTGGAACTGTTATCACCAACCTTGTAGTTTGCTGTGTGAGGTGGATCCAGGATGGATGGTAGAAGGGCAAGCAACTAAGGGGGTGGAACCAATATTGACTAGAATCCCAAATGGATGGTTGTCACGCCAATCAAGGCAGCCTTCACTTTATGTTATCTAATTCCAAGACAACAACGAGGGAGACCCAGATCTACTCCCGACAGGAGAGATCATACCTAGACACCAAAACAGATCAGATGTGGCTTTGAGGTACGTAAGGTGTAAGGTAAATGGAAACCCTAGCTCTAGGGTTTAGGTATTAGCAACTGATGGAGATGATCACTGTCTTGGGAAACGTAACTGTGACAAGGTGAGCAAGGATAGAGTTGGGACTGTCTAGTACCAAGGATACAGACTCAGTGAAAGATATGAAAGTATTAGGTAACTTGAGTTATCAAGGAATGTTGGCAAATAGAACAGGAGTAAGGTCAATTTAGGGCTAGCGCTAGAGATAGGAGATCAGTGCATTTCATGCATTGGGAAATGGATTTAGTATCAACACAATGTTTCCGTGAAATGAGATTAGGATGGCCCAATCTACAAACCAAAATCAGAAAATTGCACCAAAAATCAGATCTGGAAAAAGTCAAAATCTGATGAGGGGGGCTAGGGGGATGAAAGTTAGTTTTTTAGATCTAGGGAAACCTGGCAGGAACTAGCTCAGCATTGGGGATGTTCTAGAATTCTCAAGCCCTGATCTATCAGCTTAGCTTGTCATATTTTAGGAAAAGCAAACTCCAAAAATTCCAGTTTTTAGTGAAGTCGCTAGGGTTGTTTTTTAGTCTAAAAGTCAGATCTAGGTCAAATTTCCATGAATCTGGATAGATTTGAGGGTGATTTGGACTATGTATGACCCGAACTATCAGTCTATGAAGTCGGAAATAAAAAAAATTCAAGACCTTAGCAGGTCAAATTTTCAGTGGAGGCGCTATGCAGTTTTCAAGCTAAAAATTAGATCTAGGCTAAACCAACAGGAATTTGACCAGCGTTGTAGTATATTCAGTGAAGGGGAGTCCCTATCTATGAAACCCAGCAATGGTTTGGCCAAATATCAGACGGTTCCTAGATTTAGTACTTTTTAGGGTTTTTTAGTATTTTAGGAATTTTTTGAAAAATGGAAGGAAAAGTAGGTACAATGGATTCAGATATGTTAAAGAGAAGAGGGTTACCTGTTGGATCATACCTGGAAGTTATTGTAGAAGTATTAACAGTGATGATACTTGCTATCCCTATCAATTCTGGAAGATCGAAGTGATTTCTATGATGGATGTAAGCCCCAAACCACCAATGCGCCCCCTATCCTGCATGAGCAAACATCAACAATATCAGATTTTCCAATACAAGATAAAGAAACCAAATGCTATAGGAAAGTAAAATGAAGTAATCATAGATTACAATGAAACTAATGAAAACCCCTTGATCCAAGATGAAGAAAACTGAATGAGTTGAGGCCCCCCCTGCAAAAATGCTCCAGCCAAAACGCCCTCCTGTAGACAAGACAATGATAGCAGAAAAATATAGATCTCACATGAATTTCCACAATGCTAGGAAGTAGAATACCATCTAATAACCATTTGAGAACATCAGATGCAAAGCAAATCCAGAAAATATTCACAGAAAAATCTTTCTATTATTCAGATCCAAGAGCCAAAGACCCCTTACAAATGAGAAGCTCTCTCCTTTAAATAGAAATGAGAGAACCACAATCATAACCGAATCCTAACCACTTTCAGAACGAGTGGCTAATATTAAAAGATAAAATGTTCTAATCAATGGTTGAGATGAGCTCAACATACAATACATGGATCAATATAACCATAAAGTACCAAAGTGGACTAAATCACCCATAAAGAGGGTATCCCACTCAACAAGAAATAAATGAAGCACATGGTGGGTCCAAGGAGTGTTGACTAACTCCCTCTGGGTGTCCCCATGGCAGAATAAAATAGTATAATATTTTAATTCTTTGACTTTGTGCCTCCTTGAAGAAATCGTGAGCCTCCCAAAAGCTCCAGAAAATAATATAAAAATGCCCAAAAATAGGTGTGGGCCCAATCAGGTTTTGCAACTGTTGGAGAAGGTGTGGAGGACATCACTCTCATCATTATGACTCATCCCATGCCATTTCCTTGCCTCAGTAGCCCAAATCGATTTCTTCAATAGCCATTTAATCATTTTTTAATTTGCCTCGGGAAACATGAACCTGCCAAAACAACCTCCTAGGGTGCCTGCGTTGTCAAAATGAGCCCACTAGGCTCTCTGGGATGGGGGTACTATGGTACAAAAAAGTGGCTGCACCCCCTATGCCCATACAACACCCTAGGAGATCCAACTGAAACATCTCCCTGCTCAGACATATCAACCTGTGAAGAAAAACTACATCAGAAAGGCAGAATGAACCTGATCATATCTGCAAGTGCCCGAAACTGGAAACTATCTCATTAGACTCAAAGAGTCCAAATACATCTAAGGTGTATACTCATACCCCTGACAGGTCTCTATCTAATCATCAACCATATGCAATAAACCATATAACCATCTGTAAATGATCAGACACCAATAATAACTCATACTATCATCCATCTACTGCAAGTGTTAAAGGGATAAGACATGATTTACAACTCATTCAAGCAACGATCACAACAAGTAGCAGTCATTTCACTGACGGTACATCAACCAATACATATGTAAGGCTTTATTTATTATTACTCAGACCAGACTTTCAGGACTATACTCATTTCATAGTTGTAGCCAATTTGCTAGTGAAGGGTGAAGGATGAAATTGATAAGGCTAAGGAAAATGATGACTTCCTACTTAACATCATGATACTTTGGATATGGAAAGCGAACACTCACTATAACCAATGCCGGACAAACAACAACACAAGGAATGACAGTGCCTCACAAATGGCTGGGTTGTTTAGAGAGTGCTTATTCAACTTAGGCATCATGTCTACATCAAGTTAGATCCAAGTTCATTAGGACCATCAATTTTATTTCCATGGCCTTTTTGGCCTATATGACCCTTTGGGACTTCACCAGTGCTTAAAAGCACAACTAATCGCAACTTTCATCTGGGACATATTTATTTTATAAGGTCAGCAATATTTGGATATAACATATTTTTAACCATTGCTTTTTTGGACCTTTTCTTATACCCTTCAAGGGGTATTTTAGCATTTCATTGCTCTTGCCCTTTTTTACATATGTTAAGAAACATAGTTTTAGAATTTTCATTTTCCATGGGCGCATATATAATATTTCCAATGCAGTTAGTACATGAGATTTCAGTTTTAGCCAACAACATCTCAAGTGACCAGGGGGAGTTCTGCACAGTGCCAAACATCGGAACAACCAACCAGAATGATTTAAGCATACAATCCAAGTCACCAAAGGCAAGTTTTGTCACCAACTCAGAGCCAAGACACAAAATAAATAGGGAGGCTTGTCCAACAAAGGTTCTAGCAGGGGAAAAGGTACTCCATGCCATAAGTCAAGAAGTGAGTTAGGTTGAAAAAAAAACTGGAAGGTAATGGATGGGTGGAGATAGTGAATGATGAAGCCAACACTAGCAAGCCAAAACAATGGTGGGAATGACTACCTATATTCTCCCTAAGGAGGGTAAAACCAATGAGTATAGATCAGGAACTTCAAAGTCAGAGTAGGGACATCAATACATAAATACAAATACATCCAAGTAAATATAATTATGACCGCCAGATCATGACACCACATGTTAATATATGTCACCAAAATGAGTATAAGAGCAATGATAACCATAACCCAATATAAAAAACTGAGTCATAATCATGCATACAATCCATCTGAAACATCATCTGTCCAATGAGAAAGCACTGATATAAAACTGGGCATCAATAACTGCTCTGTAATGACTAAATCGCTATATCAGTCCTCAAATCTGAGTGTAATGAGACTTAGTCCTGACATGGGAGATTACAATAGTCCACTAATACAATAATGATCCCTCAAAACTGCTCATCTCAACATCTCATATGATCTAGCTGAAAAATGTACCATGTTTGAAAAATAAAATATGGTAGCCTGGCTACGATATATGTGATTACAGGAACTATATACCGTCGTCTGGGTATACTGGATGTGGCTGGATATCCACTTCCTACTTAAGACACAAGAGTGTTACCTCCCCTAAAGGAGAGCTCAAACTAGGCATCGAAGTGCATGTGGTGAATATTCCAATAGTAGGATGAAATTGTGTTGTAATGTGTGAGCTAAGGAATGACACCCATGAAAAGGTACTAGGAACCTGTGGAATTTGGGTGGAAGGATTTATTTCACTAACTAGAGGTATGAAAGGAGAATTAGTCCCCCCGCTTCCCCCCTCAACATAATTTGGGTGTAGCACGAGTAGGTACCCCTTGCGGAGGACCACCAATCCTTAACATGGTGTATTGTATACTTTAAAAACATCCAAATGGATATATAGAAAAAGGTATTCCCAGTTGTATCAATACAAGAAAATTAGGTTGTGTCAGGGAAGGATTATAATGGGTCGATTTCTGATTTTCAATAACTTCTATTTCAGACGGGCCTAAGTCTTCCTACCAGTTATGTACAATGCATGTTAAGATACATATTTCTTTTTCTAGGATCTCCCAATTAGTGTGTGAATGCATTTCAACTGGGTATGAGTTATTTTTATTTAACCTTTTTCTGGGTAAAAGGTGGTTTGACACTTGTAGAAAGAGACCCTCTTAATTGCAAAGATTGGAAGGTTTTATGGTCAACCGATTTTATTCTTTTAAGTTTAACCAAATTTATCTTTTAAATGTGAACAAACAAACCTAAGGATCTCTAAAGCATAAATCACCCAAAAAAATTACCTAACAAACATAAACACAACAAAAAAGAAACAGGGAATTCAACCGAGTCTGACGATGATCCCAAGAGTATTAAGGCCCAAGATAAACATGCAAAGGTAATAACAAGATAATTATGGTAACTCTTTTGCAACAATAACCGAAGTTGCAAGTAATTTCATGAATACAAGGACCCTCCATTGGAGATGAATTGGGTGTTATATGTCCATCTTAGGTATTGCAAGCACTTCCCTCTTGTAATCAATCATGTGAAATCTAGGAAAAGCCAAAACGATCACCACTTCACAAATCAACGTCTAGGGAACAATTGCAGGTTATATTCTATGTATGCATAGGGAATGTCATGAAACCTATCCTAGACCTGAAACTTTAAGGGAGTTGGCGTCACCCCGAGGAATTCCCAATTCTATCAAAGCTCTTGTCCATGCATAGCCCATTAGACACACAACAGTGGATAATATCTCTACTTGCCTAGTTTGACCTAGTGTTTGACACGTGTGTGAGGTGTGCTTTTGCAAGAAATTTTGTTTGTTACTAATGGATTTTTAACACTCTTTAGTAAAGCTAATTTTTAATTTCCATAGCCTTGGAGATCCTGCACCAAGGGTCTACAACTTATGCTTGCTTATTTTCTATAAGAACAAAGATGGTTTCTTTAGCATATGTTATTAATCAAGCTATGGAGTGTGACTTGTTTAGTGTTTAAGATGATTGAAAAGTTTGGTAAAATTATAAATACAATTAAAATGTAAGGATGAGAGTGCACTTTAGTTTTGTTTCAATGAAGCAAAGCTAAAGTCCTCAACGCTCATGAAAAGATGATAATATTTTAAACTTTATTTTTCTGAAATGTAATGCAACAACACTAATATATGATTCCAAAACTATTTCTTGATCATTAATCAATAACTTAGATGAGAAATAAAAATGGACATGCAAACTATTTTCAAATATTTTTCAATTTAAGTAATATGATTTAACTAATAGAACTAAAAAATTACCGTAAAAGAAAAGGATTTTTCACTCTAAACTAGGAAGTAACAAGCCATGCACATAAATGTTTAATTCCAAGTTGAAGAAAATGGGAGTTTTAAGTATCAGGGCACCTCTTGCAATCGATTTCAAGATTAAAAAATGTATAAAATTTAGAATTTATCATTGTGATCACAATTGTTTCGTGGAAGAACTATGGGCGGATACAAAGATTCTTTATAAGAATTGTGGCTAGTCATGTCTATTTGTTATAACAGTTTTGGGAAAACAACAAAACTAGATTTAACAATCTAGTTCTATAAATTTCTTGGTTCCTGGTTAACTATTCCTTGTTCTAGACTAAATGCAAGAATTACTATAACTATTAAAATGAAAAACAAATATAAATGAAACTCAATACCCAAGGATGATTATTTCCTAGTATGGTCACCAATCTTGTTGTGCTAAGGATCCCCCTAAGGTTGTGATCCATATTTACGAGGGAGTGCAATGATGCACACAAATATGAAAGAAACACATAGAGACAATAACTATCAATTTCTATTAATGAAGGAAATGTATGGAAACCATAAACAAATGCAGAGTGAATGAACTCGCTAGAATAGTGGCATCTTATCTCTGAGAAGAGATGCGACATCTATGTGCATTCGTGAAAATTGTTTTACAACGAGGTCAAAATATCCTTTTAACATAAAGAATCAATGAGAAAACCCTAAAAATCCAAAACCATAACCCCATAAGATGAAATACCAAAATTTTTGTGGGCCTCGATGTGGTTAGTTGATATGACAACTTCCTAGGGGGCATACATTTTCATACAAATTTTGTTTGGGGCATTTTGTATCCCTCCAGGAAGGTCTGGATAAGAAGTAAACATTTCAAATGTCCTAGTACATACCATTAACAAATTAATAGGTACTGTCATGCCAAAAAACATCATTTAGGGCCTCAAAATGGCCTCGGAAGTCAAAGACCAAAAAAACTATAAAAAATTGCCAAGATGGGAAAACTATGTTTTGATCCGGTGAACTAGATGGGTGTACACTGATGTACACCTGGATCATTCATCCCTCAGGAATAAATGATCTCCATTTCATTGAGTTCCCCCATTAAATGAGGAAACAACTGCTAAACTTGATGCTCGGTGAGCCACTTTCCTTGGTGTACTAGCTGCCCTGCTTTGAAAACCCAATAGAGTTAGAGATTTTGTTGACGAGTGCTCTTAACATATTTGTCCATGATATTATGAATGGTGGTTTGTTCCATGTAGCCAGGTTTGAGTTTTTCGGTGTCAGTTTATCTATCACCTTCGATGTGTGTAATAGTGGTGGAAAATATGGTCGAAGAAGGTCCACATTGAATACTGGGTGCAATCCAAGGAAGGGGGGAATACTTAATTCAAAATAATTGTCACCCATAGCATTGGTGATGGTATATGGCCCTTGGAAAAATGGATGCATCTTTCAATGGGTTTTTGTAAGGAACTCTTTCTTCAAATGCAACCAAACCTTCCCTCCCACCTAAAACTTGTGTGGAACGCAATGCTACTCATGGTGTTGCTTGTACTTAGCATTGGATTTTTGTAAAATCTCATGGAGATGTTAGTGGATCTGCTGAATCTGTTCAATGAATTTTGTGGCTTTGTCAACCTCATATTGGGTATGGGAAGATTATGCTTGTGTGGGAGAAAAGGGAAAAGCTACATCAATGGCCCACCTAAAAAGGGTTGTGGTTGATTGAGCTATGGAGGGATTGATTGTAGTTACGTTGAACATACGAGAGGCTCTCATCCCAAGTGAATGAATGCTTGGAGTTTTACATGTATAAGATGTGCAAGATCATCCTGTTGAAGACCTCAGTTTGTCCATCCTTTTAGGGGTGGAAGGTGATGGATTTGGTGAGGTTCATGTCTAGAAGTGACCAGAGGATCGACCATAATGTGATAAAGAACCTTCTCTCATAATAATACATGATGGTTAGCGGGATGATGAAATGTACCCATACTCTCTCGAAGAGTAACTTTGTAGTGGCCTCAATTGTGATACTCTTCTTGTAGGATATGAGAATGGCCATCTTAAAGAATCGATCAACAACCACAAATACATAGACGTTTCCATGCTAAGTAGAAGGAAGACTAAGCATGTAGTCCATCGATATGGATTCCCATGGCCTATCAGGAGTAGGAAAAGGGGTGTATAATCCTTATTTTTTAATGACTAGCTTCTCGATCGAGTATGAATGCATAGTAGGAGATATTTAATGACATCCTGGAATATGTTTTTCCAATAGAAATACTTCTGTAGTACTGCTAGTGTCTTTTCCACACTAAAGTGTCATGACGCTCGACTGTAGTGGGTTTCCTAAATCAGGTTCGCATGCTTGATTGAAGGAACACATAGATGAACCTGATAGAATAATAGTCCATCATACAAATTAAATTTAGCAACAACCTTGTGTTCTCCCAACATGTGGTAGGCCATAACGAAGTCTAGATCGATGTCATAGAGTTGGGACCACTCGAAGGTCTCATGCTCACAAGAGTTGAGAACTATGTTTATAGTGATAGTTTTGGAACTTGTGTGGAGTTTTTTGTCTCGATGCATTTCGGACTCCAGAGTTGAGTCCATCTTCAGGAGAGACAACCCTTCCCCTGAAGATGGACTCAACTCTGGAGTCCGAAACGCGTTGAGACAAAAACCTCCACACAGGTTCCAAAACTATCACAATGACTACCACCTGTGAAAGCCTTAATGCAACTATGGTTATAGCCGCAATTGTAGGTCGGTTGAGGTAGTCAACAACACTATTGTTTATCCCTTTCTTATATTTAACATTGAGGTGAAACTACAACAAGTATTTGGGCAATTTTCGATAGTGGTCATTCAACAATTTTCCTTGTGTCTTCCAAAACTGTAGAGGCTTGTAATATGCATGAATGAATGTCTACCTTCCTAGAATTTAATGCTTCCATTAGCGACATGATTTCACAATGGAATACATCTCTTTGTCATAGGTGGTGTACATATGGATGATATATAAGAGTGTCTCTATATGTTGGGCCACCTAATGATGGTGTTGCGTGAGGATGGAACCCACCCTTTAGCCTGAAGCATATGTCCCATTCTCAAAAGGTTGTTGCAGATCAAATAAGGAAAGTACCAGAGATGAGCATAATTGATGTTTCAAATCATCAAATGATTTATGTTTTGAATTTTCCCACCCAAAATTTTATTTTCAACCACCCTTTGTCACTTGGATGAGGGGCCATGCAACATGGGAGAATACCAACATGAAATTGAAATAGAAGCTGGCAAGGTATAAGTAGCTCCAGAGCTTAGTTAGTGTTGTTGGGGCTGTCTAGTCACAGATGAATTGGATCTTGGTGAGATCCACATGAACACGATGCTCATGGACAATGTATCCAAGGTATTGGACCCTTTTCATGGAAAATGAGTATTTCTCTAATTTAGCATATAACTTGTGTTGCCAGAGAATATGGAGGACTTGCGGAACGTGTTGCAAGTGTTCTTCCCAACTCTTTCTAAATATGAGGATTCCATATAGATATACACCAACAAAGGAATTAGTGAAGGAAACAAGATTTCATTCACCATCCTCATTAAATATGTCATAGAATTCAACAAGCCAAGGTGCATTAATAGCCACTCGAAAATACCTTCTTTAGAATTGAAAGCGGTCTTCCATACATCAATCGATTCTATTGGGACCCAGTGGTAGCCAAAATTCATATCAATCTAGATAAATTAATTGGATCCCTTGAATTGGTTGAGAATGCCATCAATCTAGGTAATTGGGTATTGGTTATTGACTATGATATTATTTAGAGCTCTGCAATCAATACATAGTTACCAAGTCCCATATTTATTCTACACGAGAACGACTGGGATTCCACAGGGTGAGGAACTTGGTAAAATGTTCCCCTTTTGGAGTATCTATTGAATATAGAGCTTGGTTTCCTCATTCTCCAGGAGAGAGAATCGATATATGGGCCCATTAGGTAAAGGTGCACTAGGAATCAGATCTATTGAATTCTTGTCATCACAATGCATAGTAACCCCAATAGGTGAGGTGAAGATATCTCAATATTATTTCATGGATTTGTCCACTTAATTATGTTGTATATAAAGGTCCTGTGCAGAGGCCATATATGTGTCTATGGACTTCCATTCACTATGAGAATGAATCATTTAGGGGACAAATTCTTTTGTTTGTGAGATGACCTTCTTACACTTCTTAGTGGAGATAAAAGAGATTGTGGCAGGTTGAGCTACATATGTTATCCTGTACAATTGTCTTCCCAAAGTAACAATGACATGATTAGGTCTAACCTCATATACAACATGATGTTTAAATATATATGGCTAGCATAAAATAACATCAGAAAATTCAAGAGAAGCAATGACACATAATACCTCATCCTTGAAGGGATTGAATGCTTGGGGAAAGTGGCATTATTTGATGATGGGGAGGCCTCATCCATGGTTGAACCACCCTATGTTGTATGGTTGTGGGTGTGGTCTCTTTGGAAAATCCAACCTATTGATAACCTGTATTGATATGAGGTTATTTTGGATACCACTATCAACAATGAAATGTAGTGGATCACCCTTTACCCACATATGTAAGTGAAAAATGCGCTCACCTTCCTCCAACTCTTCTGGTTCATTAGGATGGACCTTGGTGGTAGAAACTATAGTACTGAATTTTGAATCAATGATCCACTTCCCCTTGTCTAAATCTAAATTAGAGTTGGAGCCTAGATATGACTATGAGGCTTTCATATTGGCCACCAATGATTGTTTCGAGAGACATTCATCAGTGTTGTGCTAGGGGATTTTATGGAACTAGCACCATTTCCCAATGTATTTCTTCACATTTATTTTATTGTGGTTTAGATTGGTTATCCTAAGGTTTTTAATCCTTTCTTTTATCTCTATTCTATGGATTGGGTATTCTTTTTCCTTATTTATGCTATGTTGCATTCACAGATACTAACTATTGCTTATTCCTCTAGTTATTTTTTTGTTCGATTTTAACAACATTATGAGAAGTGACTCCTAGTGAAAATATGTCCAAAGACTCTATTTATGTTTGGATGTACCTTTGTAGACCCCTAGTATATTTTAGAACTAGATACCACTTGGAGTTTCTGATACCCATTTTGGTGAGCAAGTTATGGAAGGTATTTGAGAACTCTATCACTATTTGGTCCCTCTCCCGATGTAGTGTGGTCCATATTGTGTATTGGTCGTCATAGTTTCCAATAGGGTAATATTGTTCCTTGATGACATGTTATATAAAAGAGGCCAAAGTGGGATCAACTCCAAATCCTTCATACTCCTTCGTAGAGTTTTTTTCAGTGCAGTAAGTCTCCCACAATTTTTTGACATGGGGGACAATCGTAAGGAGCACAAAAGTGATATTTTACTTTTTGGAAAAATTAGGGTTAGAGAAATACACTTATAGTATATATAACCATTTTTCCAAAGCATCCACATCTATCTAACCCTCAAATATGGGAATATCAAAATTAACTTGTACCTTTAAGGTGGAGACACCTCCAAAGTGGCCACTTAACAAAGACACATATGCTATTTCCAGTAGTCATCAAAGGATTTGGGAAAAATTATCCATCACCTCGCTCCTCTACCGCATGAAGGCTTCCTCAAGAAACAAATTAATAGGATATCCTGCTCCCTCATCTCTCTTTTCTCCTGCCATGGGAAACCATCGGTGTCGTCTTGAAGTGTATTTCAATGACTCAAGTAGCTTGAGTCCCAACTTCGTATACCTCGAGCTCGTTGGGGGCATGCATAGAGAAACAAATAAAGAAAAACATAGATTTGACACCATTGACCCAGATTTATGAGGGAATGAAATGAAGCCAAAAATATGATATAAACACAGAGATACAATGATACTCAATTTCCATTAATGAAGGAAATGTGCAGGAACTATAAACAAATGCAGAGTGGAATGAATTTGCTAGAATGGTGGAAGCTTATCCTTGAGAAGAGATGTGACGTATACATGTATTCACAAGAAATATTTTACGTCGAGGGAAAAAGTGCCTTTTAACATAATAATCAATGAGAAAACTCTAAACATCCAAAACCTTAACCCCAAAATATGAAACACTAAAAGGTTTGTGGGCCCTGATGTGCTTAGTTGATATGACAACTTCCCAAGGGAGTAAATTTTGCATATGATCTTCATTTGGGGATTTTGGTATCCTGTTGGAAAGATATTGCCAAGATGTACACATTCCAAATATACTAGTACATTCATTTAAAGATATACTAGCCGCTTCCATGGCAAAAAATTCATTTACGAGCTCAAAATGAACCCAAAATTCTAGGACCCTAAAAACCATAAAAACTTGACAAGATAGAAAACTGTGTTTTAGGATAGTGGACTAGGTAGGTGTCCACCAATGTCTTTCTGTATCAGGTCGATTCTCCATAGTTTGGGTTGTAATATCCCTATTTTGAACTTGTAATGTATTGAATTAGATGATGTAAATTGATGTAAATGTGCTAGTATGGGTTGTTGGTGTGAAGCTCAAGGATAAGGCATGACTAGTGAATGTATGTATGATATAAATATATTTATATAGACCATGTGGTTGTCTTGTCCCGATGACATAAAATATAGGTAAGTATAATGTTAGAAAATGATAAAAATGGTCCAAAATGGTTGAGTAAGGAGCACTAAAGAGGGGCTATGATTCCACAAGAGGGGAAGAGGAAAGGAGACCTATGGGGGAGTAATCCTATATTGTCAAGTGTCACCCTCAAAAATCACCCAATTGCAGCCATCTGCCTTAAATGATCCATTTACCTATTTTGACTTATTAAAATCCGAGTATTGAATGTTGTGTGAGGTTAATGGGGGAAGCATTCTCATGTAATTATGGAAGCATGTGATGAATATACATTTATGAAAAAGTGTAAGAGTACTTTGACATATGGTCAAAATCTATGCTAGTTGTCTTGTCTTCCTTTTTCTCATCCTGATTCAAAAATTTATCCTTCATTTTCCAAGAGAGATTTATGCATTGGGAATGCATAGGGGAAGGACGTAAATTCATGTTGTGGAAGGCATTAGCAATGACCAAATTGGGAAAAATAACGAGAAATAAGCACTGCAAAGAGGAATTTTGCAGGTGTTAGAGTGAAGAGGATGGTTGTAAGTGAACCTAGACACTAGAAAGGATATGGACAATTCTACATACTATTATTTTCTCCTCACCATATGCTTGAGAAGATATGGTTTTGATTCTAGATGGAGTTCTCTTAGGAATGCATTAGCTTGGAATCTTGCTACACACATTGGAAGCACTGTAAGTTTTCAAGTGGATTTTCCACTCAAAATGTGTTGATCATCTCTAATAATCCAATAATGAATCCATAAAGCTCAACTCCAAGCATTGTAAGGGTTGGATTTCTAAAGGGAACTATAGAGTAGAGAAAGGCATTCCTTCCTTGTGTTGTGCGAGGTAGTGGAAGAGAGTGCCATGGCTGAGTGAGATTCCTGTAGTGCTATAGAATGAGAAGATTAGATACACATGAGATAAAATGGGTTGGGTTGAGGAGAGAGTGTAGCTTGTGGTTGTTTCCTTTTCCTTGGTGTATCTATCTGATGGGTGGTATCGAAAATTCATATCTATGGTTGGGTAGAAAATGGCCTTTACATAGTTAGTTGCTTGGATCTATTCATTTAAAATATAAGTATTCTTTGTATTTGAATGTGGAATGATTTGTTTTCTTCCTGTAATGAAAATGAATGTTTATGCATGATGTATGTGTGGATAAAGTTTTAAAATCCACTATGTTTTACATTCATGAATTATTCATGCATTTCTTATTTATGAATTCGTACTATGTCTCATGAGGCAAAATTTATAAGATTGAAATTTGTAGATACCTCCTCCTTTAGTCAAATGTATGGATGAGAATGTGACATAGTGGTATCAAAGCTCCAAGTTGCAACATTGGGACTACATGGGCTGAATTTTAATTCTATAGCAAAAATCCCTTGTAGCACAAGAAGTGTTTGACAAAATCTACATGAGAAAAATTTGGGGAAAATAGATTTGAATTATTCCATTGTTTAAGTTGAAGGCTCTAATGCAGAGTATGATTGATTGGGCCATATGTGGAGAGTATTTGGAGTAGAAATTTTGACTTTGAATTGGTTATGAGTAATATGGGTGAAAAGTCACAATTTACATACTAAATGTTTGACATAATTCCTCCAAGAAATCGGTGGACTTAGCTATCAAATGGTGTTTTGAAAAAATCACGAGTTTGATCTAGTGGTCACCTACCATAACAGTGGTTTGGCTTAAGAAATTTTGGGAAATTGTTTCAAAATTGGTAGGGCCATTAGTGATTTTTGTTTTGTTTTGTTATGTAACAAAGAAATTTCCAGAATTAAGGAAAAATACTTCATGTAATTTCATTTTTGGCACATGGAAGAATTAAAAATCTCACCATAATTTTTGTGGAGGAGCCACATGGGCTGAGATGATGACATGGACCATCCACATGGAATTTGTGCATACATGGAAGTGCTAGACTAAATTTAGTTGCATGAGTGGAATCCATGTAAAAATAGGTGAAATCTAGTTTATGATATGGATGGCCTAGATTAAACCAGGAAAGTAAAATCTTTAGATTTGAGCCATGTAGGTTCTCATACCTTATCTCGAGGGGTACCTCCATGAAAAAATAGGATTAAATCACGCATGTTTGATCGTTAGATATACAACATTTGTGCAACACTAAGTAATCCTACCTTTACCGGAGGTACATGTGCACACATGGCTCATATTCATCTAGTATGTGTAGGCAGTGCGAGCGTCATCATTTACACGCCACATGAGAAGGGCAATCAATATATATTATGCAGCGCAGCATTAAATGCGGTGGCGGCTGCGCTGCATACTGTCGGATGTCAGGCATACTGAGATCCGATGGTATGCAGCACATCCGCCACCGCATTGAATGCTGCGTTGCATAATATATATTGATCACCCATGAGAAGATGATAATACCTTAAATGGAGCTACATGAATGCACATGGATTATAGATTGTATTTAATCATGCATTTCCCATCATACAATTGTGACTGTTTGCACATGAAAATAATATATCGTACCTTATCTCGAGGGTTGGGTTACTTGTGTCACTGAACAACTGAGATTTGATCGAAAATCGGGATAGATGGTGGAAAGAAATCACAATGTTTAAACATGTCATGATGAAATGGAATAACCTAGTGATGAAAATTGGTACATGATGACACATGGGAAATGACATGTCATGCCAAATTAGAGAAGTATTATAAAAAACAAGTATGAGCCCAAAAACTGGCCTAGAGAAGTATTATAAAAAACAAGTATGAGCCCACAAACTGTTTAGGCCATAACATGAGTAGTTTAGCTCAGAACTCAATGAGATATATGGAAATTAAATTCCACTAAGGAAGAATACAATATTTCTAGTGAGAGGCAAGGATCCATTCTGCTCCAATTTTGGGTTTTAAAGATTAGTATTTAGAGAGTTGATGGGACCATGTTGAGGTCAAAATTGTTATGGTGCATTTGTAATCTAGTCACACAAATAACTATGGTGGATTGGGGCCAAATTCCAAAAGGTGTGAATTGGGTAGCAAAAGAAGGCTAAAATCCATTATTATGGGGCACTTTTTGGGTATTTTGGAAAACTTGGAGGGGACAATTGTAACACTAAATGTTGAGACCAAAAAAATGTATGAAATCAACATTTACTTACTCATCATCATGAACAAATTTTATTATAGGATTTTTTTCCATAAATTCTCATTTTGGGAGATATCAATTTTTGGAAAATAAATGGAGTCTAAAAAAATGCAAAAGTTAGAAGTAGTCAAATCCAGAAAATTACAACGATTGACTTGATTATCAGATCAAAGATCTGAAAGTTTCTGAGTAATTCTTGTCATTGGTATTATCAACACTCAATAGAAAATTTTTATGATTCTTTCTATTTTTTCTTATACAAGTGCTTGAAGTTGGTCTCCAAAGCTAAATGCACATATAGGAAAAGTGCACAATTGAGCAAAATTGAAAATTTTTAGAAGGATGTAAATTTTAGATATGAGTCATAGACGAGCATGGTTCATTGGAAATATAAACTGTAGGAGAATAAAACAAGAGGTATTCATTTTGGAAACAAGTTTTCAATTTTTCTAATGACTGGAAACAAAGCCTCTGGGTTTGATTGTGCAAGAAATTTTCCATGTGGATGACCTCCAAAGCAACCAAAATTTTGGAAAAGTTTGGTATGATGTTTTGGAAAATTTTGGTATGATGGTACACGATTGTACCAATGGTGATACTAACTAAAGTTTAGTAAAAATGATAATATTCATATCATGGTAATGATGCTCTCATAGTGGTGTAGGAGCACATTCACCTATGCAAGAGTAGTGTAATATAACTAGAGAAAATTAGTAAATTAAATGATTTAAATAATATTTGTTATTATTATTATTAATTAAATGTTGACATTAGGAAAATACACCGTTATGATGTGTCTCTTCCATAGTATTTAATGCCGCTCATTCTCTTTTAAAAATCATCATTGAATAAATAAATACACATATTTTTTGGAAGTCCATTCCAAGTTGGCAACATATCGAGCATCTTCTTCGGCTGCACAATCCTATCTCCCGTTTTCATTCTCCTGCTCATTCTTCTGCTCCCTCCATTCCTTCATAACAATATTATTTTAGTAAAATAACATTATTATTATTATTGTTAATTGTTATTTTGAAAACCTTTAAAAAAACTATAATTTTTTTACATATAATAATAATATTATTATTGTCATTTTAATAATAAATTATTATTGTAATTAATCTTTTAATAGTTAAATTTTCACAAATCCCAAGATCAACAAGATGAATTGTCACGTCTCCACCCCTCATACCGACGATGGAGAGGATGCGACTACGGTACTGATGCTGTCAAACGGGCAAGATAGCCCCATGCACATAAAAACATAAACATGCATTGAATTGATAACATATACAGGAGTATAAAACATGCAATATATAGTGGAAGAAATAACATCCATTCAAGCATTCAAACATTCAACATGCTCATATTAATTCATAAAACAAATATTTTGCAGAAATTAAGCACAAGAATAAAAGCAAATACTTATCTTGTAATTGCACTGTCCCGCAACTAGCTACATCGCTGCAACGTTCCACCTAACCATAGGCCAGTGTGCTCATCAATCTCTCAGTACCACTGCCATCACTGAGCTGGGTATGATTTCACAAGCAACTAAGGAACAACAAGCTCATACACATAGCCGAATACATATCAAACCCAACCAAGCCAAAAATACATTTGGGTTTGTCAGGAAACTAGGGAAACAAGCCAATAGCATAAGGGTTCCTTGGACTTACTCAGCCAAGCCAACAATCTCACCCAAAACACTATCATACCCTCTAACAAAAGGGTCTCTTGGACTAACTCAACCAAGCAAACGCTTTGCATCAAACAAACAGTCAACCAATTAATCAAAACATAACCACACACAACTGTTGGATATGAGAAAAATGTTTATGGGAAACCAAAATGAAATGGATGAGAGAAGCAACACCCTGGAACATCAAATACGCATTTAGGAAATGTTTTTGTGCAGATCCGGTCACCACAAACCCCCAAGTCAAAATATGATCTCAGAAAACACCTCTAAGCAATGCTGGAGCAAAAATGACCATCATTCACACCCAAAACAGGAGATCTTGGTTCCCTAACCACTGAGAAACACAAAATGAATTTATGGGCATGGAATAGTGAGGGAAACATTAGGAAATCATGGGGAAAATTCCCAACAAGCTCAGCTTCCCGAGGAAGACAAAAAACGACCTCTTGAAACTCCCAAAAAGTGAATAAATGCTGCAAATTCACTGAAAAAAAAAAATAGGATTTCCCAGCTACGAAAATGAGGAAAACCACAACAAAAATGCCCTGGGAGGATCCCAACCACTGAGCATTTCCCAAATCAAATTTCCAGCCATGGGAAAAACGAAGGAAACAACCAAAAACATGAGGGAGAATGCCCCAACTATCTCCAGCTGCGTGAGGAAGCAAACACATGGGTGAATAATGGTTTGGGAAGGCGTTTTCCCAACATTTACTTGCCCAAGAAGCCAAGAAAATGTTTTTCCAAAAATGGGTAACTCCCCAAATTCGAATTTGACCTCCATACCTTTCCCATCCCAAGGCAATAACTTCCTTCACCAATTTTAGATGACTGGGCATAAAAGACANTGGCCTGTTTCCCATAATATCAAAGGTTTGAATAATTCCCCCTCCCTATTCCTTGTGAAATCATGCCCCCATCTCTTTAACGTTGCGACGCGTAGCTAGTCGTGGTATTTTATCAATGTAGCATTTTACATGGTGTCTCAAACACATTGTGCCTGGCTAGCACATAAACCATCATCATCGATTTTAATCACCGATACATAAGACACTAAATCCATGGTGGGGCCTTTTCCTTGAGCTCCACACCATGATTTAATACAATATTTACATCAAATGCAATTTAATACCATGGGGTCAAAACTGGGGTGTTACATGAATACAAGAAATATGGAGAGAAACCCTCCAAAGAACAAGGATGCATTGATAAATTCAGAAGATGACTCAGTTCACAAGCCCTTGGAAAAACTAGAGCAAAAATAGGAGGACATCCAAGATCTAAAAATGACAATTCAGTCACTAAAAGATTAAGTTAAAGTATTCAATAACTCACATACGGTCCCAACCCATAATGTTGTTCACAAAGTAAAGATCGATTTACCAAGATTCAATGGCGAAAATAATCGAGACAGGATTCGATGGATCAACAAAATTGAAAAATATTTTGAAATGTACAATATATGGTGACAACGACAAATTGAATGTTGCAACAATGTATAGGGATACAACTGCTTGTGACTGGTTCTTGTGGTGGGACTCAACAATGAAAGGAGGAAGACTGGTGAGAGACTAGGATACATTCAAGAAAAATTTAGTTAAAAGATTTCAATACATGGAAGAAGCCGAAATCTACAACAAGCTCACTCTTTTACAACAAGAAGGAATTGTGGATGAATACTTCAACAGTCTATTGGTCCTTGTTGTATTTCTCCTCCAGTTGACCAAGGTTCAGATCCAAAGTCATAAAAAAAGACCCAGATATCGACCCGACAAAACAAGGTTCAGCCGACAACACCAGTGATGTAGATACAGTCTTACCCGAGATATACTTATGGGGAACTGCCAGGACCAGGTTTTTGCAGAAGGCGGGGATTTCTACTTTCGCTGTACCTTATCACATTTCTCGACCGAAGCCAAGGTTTGTACTTCTTATCCCTTGTCTATTCATTCAAGATACTAGTCTTTTTACCAATCGACACATATAATAATAATCAACGTAACAACCTTATTACAGATTCATTCAATAAGCAATGTGACAGACACATATAAGGGATTCTTCATTAAAAAACGCCGAGTGACAAATTCAGATTTACGTATTTAAAACATAAATAAGTTGGCATTTATCCCTTCGACCCAGGTTCAAACCCTTGGTTTTCCATTAACAAATCCCAATATATTGGCCCGATAGAGCAATGTTCATTTGACAGCACCTGCGACGCATATGCAGTGTCATCCGAGATATCTCTTATGGGTAACTGCCAGAACCAAGTTTCTATAGTTGTGTGGGGTTTTCCTCTTCCTTGGCACCTTACTAGCTTGCTCGACCAAAGCCAATGGCTATATTACTTACTCTTAGTTTGTGCATTCAATATATTACTCTACTTATATGTCAAGAGATATTACAACAGTTAATATAATTCCTTATTAGCGATTCCAACTAACAACTCTGTGACATATGCATATAAGTACTCATTCGGAAGCAAATGCACATACGTTTATTCACACATACAATCATTCGACATAATAAAATTCATCAAATATACACATAGACAACATTTAACATGGAAACCAATCCAGGAAAAACCACAAAGGCTCTCTTCATTTTACATGATAAATACATGGCAACTTTGTCTACGCACTCAGTTTGCAGACCCTGTTCTAGATATTCTCTACAATCTATACAAACTTCTCTATCCTCTCATGCTATCTACTATCAGGTTTCTAAAGTTTCCTCTGCTTCGCCCTACTATCGATCCGCACACATCCTGGATCGACTCTCTCTTCTCCACAAATATACAACTCTACAAACATACAACATAAAAAATGACTAACACAGACCAACTGAGACTGTATCTGTCTAATCTTCACACAAATTGGGTTCTCCCTCTTACATACTTTTACACGTCGTATTCAACTGAATCCATTCTGTTAGCCATAAGGTTGTCATTCCCATTCTTGTACATTTAGTTACAACTGTTAGTAGGAACTATCAACCCAAAATACAAATATGCTTTATTCCCCAAAGCATGCATTATCCTAACTGATTTCTTACACACATTTTCTTGAGCTATCCTTTTCAACTGCCGCACATATTCTTCTATCATGGTTCCCTTCCCCATGAATGATCTCTTCGCAACTTCCCTTCTGTCATGAACTCTTCCCTCACAACCGCTTTTGTCGTAGCTTCTCCTACGTCATCGCTTCCTCCTTCATGTGACTAGAATATTCATATTCCCACACAGAATTCTGGATGAATTCCGCCTGTCTTTTCCTAGGGCCAACATGCTCCAAATATTCCCCTATGGCTCGTGTCGATCCATGCTAATCTGAAGCTTGTGTTGTGATGACCTTACTTTTAACATCTTGGAATGTTTTCACTATTTGCTTTGTTTCCCATCGCACCTCTTCTTGTACCTTCTGCAAATTCTCCACAAGGTCAGAACTGATGTGTTCCGACATTGTAAGTCCTGCTGAATATACTTCTTGTCACACTTTCTGAGGTACAAGTTGAATAATGGCTATAACCATTTCTACCACTTCCTACAATTCTGTGACTTTGTTAGTCCTCTGCTATAGTTGAGTTCACAGTGCTGCAACTTGATGTTGTAGTTTCTTCCTCTCAATAGCCTTAGCCATTTTCTTTGTTAAGGGAAATTTATTCATCTCATTCTTCATCTATTTTGCCTTTGTCTCAGCAGTGCGCAGCTGCTCTGCGAATTTCTCTAACTCCTCATCAATGATCAAAGCTTCCCACGTATGAGAAACTTGCTCGACTGCCTTGGAACACAATGCCTCTGCCTCTTCTATCTTCTTCGTAGTCTCTGTTGTTTCTTTCCTTCTTTCCTCCAGCACCTCTGTGGGTGAATTCGGTGTTACCTGTGCTTCCAACTCCACAAATTTTTTGTGGAGGTCCTCTGCTGTTTCTTCAAGTCAAATTATGACATTGGATTTTGCAAACATATCATTTGTTATGCCTTTGTATGCAAAATTGCTATAAGCTAGTGTTACAGCTGTCTTGATTTGGAGCATGTCCTCCTCCTAGGTTTTGGATTTCTTCTTAGTTTCTTTGACTATTTTATTCATCTTACTAACAATATTATTCGATTCTCTAACTTTATTGATCAACGTGCCTTCTCTAACCTTTGTTTTCACCACTACGACATTTTGTATTGCATAAACATCATACATCGACATTTGAGAAAAAACATATTGTGACATGGCCCAATTTCTTGGGCATGGTATTCAGCTTTGCGGTCCCCAAGTTGAGTGCTTATCCCACCAGTTGAGTCTTTATTGGTGGAATAAGTATTAACACATCAATTGGTCGCTCTTCTAATGAGCTAGGTAAGTCCCACACCACTATCAATTGTGGTCTTTATTTGATTGATACCCGCACTTCTTTAATTGCTTTGCATAGCGTCTGTAGTATGTTTGTAATACTACTACTGAGCTGGGTTTGGTGCTCATTCATTTTCTTCAGGATTTGTGTAGAGAATTTTGTCATTTCTTCTATTAGAAGGGTAAAATTGTCACTGGTAAGGCCAACAGTTCTTTTTGTTTTGTCAGCCTTCCTTTTCTTATGCCTTGTCTCAGCCTGCTTCCTTTTATCTCCCACTACTGGATCTGTTGGGGTTGTATATGAGTCACGACCTCGCAACGTCATTGTTACTTTGGGAGGAAAACTCTATAGAATACCAGAGACATTTGCACCTAACAAAGTCTCGCAAAGTAGGAAGATAAGCTCCCACATCAGAAAATTATTCCTCTTAACAATTGCGTCTGAAGGAGAACATAAGATCACAGAGACCTCCACACCCTCTACACATGGTGTCTCTGCTCATCAGACACAAGAAGAAGACAGAGCCATTATTTCCTCATCTATTCGAGTACCTCTATGATGCAAGGCCACACATTCAAGGTGCTCATCTAGAAACAAATCATCCATACAACAATTATAGCCCTCTCGGGATGTCAAAGAAAGGAAGCCTCTTCACTTCAACAAATGTCGCACCAGGAGATCAACTCAACACACAGTTCAAGATATGATACGGGATTCAACGCAATGGAGACCATTGCTTCCTAAGGAGGGAGGATTGATCCAGATGGATATTGGTGGCCACCCACCTATTCCACTGGCTCAAAACAATTTTTCATTGTGGCAGTTTCCTAGTTATTTTCTACGGTTTTTCAGGGCCATTTTGAGGCCCTAAACAAAGTTTTTTGGATATTTGAGGGCCAATTGGTTGCCATCGGCATGCATTTTGCTGACCAAAATTTGTAAATCTTAGATAGACCTTTCCAACAAGCTTTCGAATTCCCAAATCGGAGATTGTATGCAAAAGTTATGACCCTGAGAAGTTGACTGTTCAACTTACCACCCTGGGGCCGCAAACTTTATGACGGTTCATCTTCTAGGGTTATGTTTTGGACTTTTGGGGTTCTCACCCTCATTATTATTATAAATAGGCCCCTTTGGCCTCATTTTGTATTCATCTTGGCACATATGAGTGTAGCAGCCACATCTCTTCTCAGACATAGCTACCACCATTCTAGCAATTGTATTACAGTCTGTTCTATTTTTGCCATTTAATAGAATGTGTTTACTGTATCTTTGTTATCTTTGCAAAATGCCTATGATTATGATCCTGTATATGTTCTTTCATTTTGTTCACACATAAATCCGGATCAAAAGCTAATTTGTGTTTTCATTTATTTAAACAAAGATCATAAATAACAAAAAAATGGCAAAACAAAAAAACAAAAAAATGGATCAATGAAAGAAAGGATTTAACCCTCATCGTTTATAAAAGGAGAAAAAAGTCATACTGATAACAATTACAATAAAACAGGTACAACTATCAGCAGTGGCATAAAATGCACAGGAACTTCTACTAGTGGATGGAACAATACTGCTAAAGAGGTTAAGTGTTGGGGCTGTAACAGACCACAACTATACCAAATCTGCCCTCATAATCCCAATAAAAAAATGGCTCCTATAAACATGGTACATGAAGCTTCTACGGTTAATGATATTGCTAGGAACATACCAAGAATCAATGTTGCTTTGGAGGAAAGGGAAGCGAATCATCGATCGACGATGCTGGAAGTAGAAGGTAAAGTTTCAAATACACATGTTTCTATACTTATTGATTCTGGCGCTAGTTTGAGTTATATAGCACCAAGAATACTTGAAAAATGTAAACTTAATAAAGAGAAGTAGAGAAGCACAAAATTGCATGGTTGGTACAATTAGTGACAAGAATGAAAAGAAAAGTTACTGATATAGTTAAAGGTTGCAGATTAAGTTTCAATGGATTGGAAACTACAATAAAGTTGAACATTTTACCTTTAGGTTCATACAATATTTTGATAGGTATGGACTGGTTGGAAGCTCATAGAGCCATTATTGACTGTTTGCATAAAAGTTTTGATTATACGAATGAGTAAGGTAGCATTCTTACAGTAAAAGGAATTTACAGACATATAACTACACGGCAAATGTCTATAGTACAATTAAAAAAATGTGTCAAGAAAGGGTGTCAACTGTATGCCATTAAGTTCAAGCATTTAGAACTTGAAAAATCAAAATCAATGTTAGAACAACTCCCTATTATGAAATAATTTTAGGATGTATTTCTTGAAGAGATGGTATACAACCTAAACGAGATTTATATTTTACCATAGCCTTGATACTAGGTGCAACATCGGTATCACGAGCTCCCTATTGTATGACTACCCCATAATTAATAGAATTACGAATGCAGATACAGGAATTGTTAGACAAAGGTTATGTTCTCCCTAGTGTCTCACCTTCGGGGGCACCAGTGTTGTTTGTTAAAAAGAAGGATGGAACTTTCACGATCTGTATAGATTATTGACAATTGAACAAGATGATGATTAAAAATAAGTATCCATTACCTAGAATAGATGACCTGTTTGATCAGATCGGTGGAGAAAAAGTATTTTCAAAAATCGATCTTCGATCAAGGTATCATTAGGTTCGATTTGAGGATGAAGACATTAACGACTTTTCGAACTAGATATGGGCACTACAAATTTGTGGTAATGCCATTTGGTTTAACAAATGCTCCAGCCACATTCATGAACATGATGAATAATGTGTTGAGTAAATTTTTGGATAAGTTTGTATTGGTACTCATTGATGATATTCTTATATACTCTAAGAATGAATTAGAGCATGGGGAACACCTAAGGAAGGTTTTGGGAACCCTAAGAGAACATCAGTTATATGCCAAATTAACTAAATGTGATTTTTATAAAAAAGAGGTACAATACTTGGGCCATGCTATTTCAGAAAAAGGAGTAGTAGTTGATCCAACAAAAATTAAAGCAATATTGGAATGGCCTGAACCAAAAGATGTACATGACATCATATCTTTTATGGGGTTAATAGGATATTACCGAAGATTTATAGAAAAATTCTCCATAATAGCTTATCCCATAACTGCTTTGCAAAAAAAAATGTTAGATTTAATTGGAACCAAGAATGTCAGGATAGTTTTGAAAAATTAAAAAAGTTGTTAACCACAACACCTGTATTAAAAGTAGTTGATCCAAGTAAGGACTTTATAGTATGCACAAATGCAAATAAAGAGGGACTGGGAGGGTTTTTAACTCAAGAAGGTCATGTAATCTGCTATAAGTCCAAAAAATTCAAAGAACATGAGAACAATTATGTGGTGCATGATTTAGAGCTGGTAGTTATTATCCATGGTCTTAAAATTTGGGAGCATTACTTAATAGGAAAAAAAATTATGTTATTGATAGATAACATTGGGTTGAAATATTTATTTGATAAAAAAACATTAAATGCTCGCCAAACCAAGTGGCTTTCATTCTTGAGTGAGTATGAGTTTGACATCAAACATCTAAAAGGAAAAGAAAACATTGTAGCAGATGCTTTGAGTAGGAAGCAACATCAATTGCATGCGGTATTAATAAGTAATTATGAATCTGAATTCAAAACTATGCTAAAAGAGGCATCATGTAGTGATGAACAATACAAAAAATGGGTGGAAAAATGTAAACAAAGAAATATGGTAGCATATGAGGATATGTATCAGATTGGTACTGAGGGATTTTTACTTTTCAAAAACAGAATTTATGTGCCTAATTAGAGAAGTATAAAGCAGATTATCTTTTAAGAGTTGCATGATGCTCCATATGCAGGACATCCTGGGCATCATAAATTTTTAACAGCTTTGAAAAAGGATTTTTATTGTCCAAATATGAAAAGAGAAGCAGGTGAATATGTGGCTCGTTGTTTTAATTGTCAACAGGTTAAGGCTATTCATTAACATCCAGCTGTTTTGTTATAGCCTATACCTTTACCTAAGTGGAAATGGGAGACTATAACTATGGATTTTATTGTAGGATTACCCAAGACTAAGAAACAAAATGACTCTATTATGGTGGTAGTGGACAAGTTAAGTAAAGCAGCCCATTTCATACTAGTAAAGTCGACTTATAAAGCACTCAACATAGATGACATTTTTATGAAGGAAATTTTTAGATTGCATGGTATACCTAAAATAGTAATCACAGATCGTGAAGCTAAGTTCACTTCCAGATTTTGGATGTCGTTATTTAAAGGTATGGATACAAAATTAAATTTTAGCACAACTTATCATCCTCAAACTGATGGGAAGACTGATTGGGTGAATCATGTACTGGAGGATATGTTGAGCATGTATGTAATGAATCAACCAGGTAAATGGGAGGATTATATTCTCCTGGTAGAGTTTGCATACAATAATAATTACCAAGCGTCTCTTAAGATGAGTCCTTTTGAGGTACTGTATAGAAGGAGATGCAAGGTTATTTTAAGTTGGGGTAACCTGGAGGACATATTGGCTTTAGGGCCAGACATCTTAGCACAAATAGAGGAAATGGTAAGTTAAATAAAACAAAATTTAAAAATAGCACAAGACCAACATAAAATTTATGTAGATAAGAAAAGAACAGGTAAATAGGATAGAGTAGGAAAACATGTGTTTTTAAGAGTTAAACCAAAGAGGAGCAATTTAAGATCAATAATTTACACAAAGTTGGCACCTAGATATGTGGGACCTTTTGAAATTCTGGCAAGAATAGGGCATGTAGCTTATCAATTGGCCTTACCTCCTTATTTAAGAATTCGTGATCTTTTCCATATTTCTTTGTTAAAAAATATGTCATTGATCAATCTCATATAATTATTTGGGATAATGTACAGGTGGAACCAAAGGGAGATTTCCACACGAAACCAATGTGCATTCTCAATAGACGGGAAATTCAGCTTCAGAAGCAAGTGATTGTACAAGTGAAAGTACAATGGAAACATTACTCAGAAGAGGAAGCTACCTGGGAAAATGAGGAAACTATGAAACAAAACTTTCCTGCTTTATTTCAAAATTTTGATAATACCAATTAAGCACTAAGGATGGTGCAACATTTTAGGAGAAGAGGATTGTAATACCCTCTAATTTAATTTTTGGATATTATTTTATTGTTATTTATTTTTAATGAACAAATAAATTTGAATTTTGGAAATTGGAAGTTTAGCAGTTGCACAATAAATTGACAGAAATTTGGATTTAAAAATAGTTATGAACCTCGACATTTTCTAAGGAGACAAGTGTCCAGTAACCGTAGGGAGTTAGTTGTTTCCATAAAAGTCCTAGGAAAGAGGAAAAAATGCTTGCAGGAAAAGGAAGAAAAAGAGAAAAGAGCTTCCAGTGATCACTTGAGGTGAAGCCTCTGTAAGATGCGAAAAATAATTAGGACAGAACTGCCATTGAGCATTAGAAATATGCTAGGTTCTGAACAAGAACCTCAAGTGAAGCATACAAGAATGCTAGGTTCTAAGAAATATTAACTCCCTATAAGCTCTGGTGGTAACTTGAAGCTACAGGAAGATTGATTTTAAATCCAAGAATTTCGCCGAAGGGGAGGAATCAGGATGAAAAGTATGTTGCAGATTCCTAAGGCTGGGTGGTGTGTAACTGCCAAAACTACAATTTCCAGATATGAACCTAACCTAGACTCCATTATCAATAAATTCATGTTTTAAATGATATCTTCTGTATAAAATGTTAGGGTTAATATAGCTGTGAAAATGGTTATCTAATTGAGGCATAAAGAGTATATGATTATGGTTGGAAATCTAACTTTCATTATTCTTTAATGGATGTAGAAAAGTGTATGGCAGGTCAAGATACTGAAGTTAAACTAATTTATTAAAAGAAAGCAGAAAAATTGTATTGTTCTAGACTTCTTTCTTATGTTTTATTTAATTTTAGGGTAGGATGGCTGTAACTAAATCAAAAGTAAATCGGTATTTTACAGATTTAAGTTACATATAAACTAATACATGGCACTAGCATAAATAACATAATACTAAATCATATAAAAATATTTACCAGAATGAATAGAGAGAGGTTGAGATACTAAATTCGACATCATAGTATCAGTATGAGAAGTTAAACTCCAAACTATAACAATATTTCAGACATACAGTGTGTGTAACTACTTTTTCATTGAGAATGACTGTTAACAAAACAAATACATTGACCTATGAAATTTATCAAACTTCACCGTTATGACTTTGATATCAAACATAAGTGTTTACAAAGTTGTAAACTTTTGAAAAAGTCTCAATACAAGCGTTAAATACAGGCATAGCCATGATATTACCACACATAACCTGGAAGTAAAATCCAAACCGATTGTATACGATTCTTCTTTAAAACAAAATATACAGTAACCCTATTCGTGTCAATGACGTAATTTAAACTAGCAAAGATCCAAATCCTAGGCTCTATCAAGCGCCAAGAGGGATCAAACCTCTTGAGGTGCAAAACTATTCTTAAGTACTGCACTCAAGGAGTTATCAGCTTTGGTGTGTCCTATATATAGCCATTGATTTGATTCAAACTAAAACACACATATTTTTATTTAAGGTCCACATATCATATTTTTATTATTATTATTTAATATTATTTATGGACGACATATAATATTTTTTATTTTGTTTGGAACGAACATTACAACATCTCCCTCATACATGGTTTTAAAACCATGTGCAAGGCCCTCCTAAAACCATGGGTTTTTTAGGAGGCCTTGCACATGGTCTTGAAACCATTTGTAAGGCCCTCCTAAACCATGTACAATAAAACCATGGGTTGTTTAGGAGGCCTTGCGCATAGTTTTAAAACCATTTGCAATGCCCTCCTAAACCATGTACAATAAAACCATGGGTTGTTTAGGAAGCCTTGCACATGACTTTAAAACCATGTGCAAGGCCAACAATTTTTTTTGCGGATAATTCAATTTTTATTTCTTATTATTTTGTTAGGTAGGAACATTACAACATCTCGGCCATATTGTGTTGTTTTTATGACTGACATTTTTTTGGGGGGATAATTAAATTTTATTTTTTATTGTTTTGTTAGGTAGGAACACTAAAACATATCCCTCATATTAGGTAGTTTTCGTGGACAACATTTATTTTGGTGGATAATTAAAAAAATTATTTTTTATTATTTTGTTAGTAACAAACGTTACAACATCTCTCCCATACTCGAAAACATTATTTTTGACCAATCTGGAAGGTGGATACATCTCCCGTAGAGCCCTGAGTGATAAGGGTTTTATAACCCTTAAACCAATAAACGAGTCGAAGCCATGAACAATGTTGATCAAATATTGTGCTTTGCAAAATACAAATGAGAAAATAGGGTTTCGAAAGCGGGTAAGTCAACTACACTAGTGTTACAGCTGGAGCATATTCCCATATATGAAACTTGATATATAACGTTTAAATTTCCTTTGGGAATGCCAAAAGCCATAGTTTTCTTCACGAAGGAGTGACCTCATTTATTTATTTTCCTTTTGAGAATATGAAACCCTTAGAAAGGAACCCTTAGAACAACTGTCACTTGAGAAGGACCACCTCTGGAAAATTGTAGAAAGTGGGTTAGCGATGGCCGAAGTAAGGAAGGACTAAAACTGAAAACTCTTTCTACCTGTCAGTGCTTGAATGTTAGCCAGCAAAACATTACGTTAACCCTTAAGACCATGCTTCATAAGTCAAAAACTATGTACTGCCAAACCAAGTGATATCTTGCATAAATAGTGGTGAAAGGGTAGTAATTGGTGAAAATTTGCATAAATATTATTAAAGTAAGAAAGTATAGAAGTAACAAAAAGAAACAATTTTTTTTTTTTTTTGGTTGGTTTTACATTAAGATTATTAAGGAGTGTTACAATCATTTCAAATTACTAAGCTAGATGTGTCACAAATTCATCAAATTATGTGGCTCTTTAGAGGCAATGTCATGGAAATACTTGTTAAACTCATGGCTATTTTGTCGAAAGAGTAGGAGTTAGGGGATAAAAAAATATGTGAGGTGGAAACAATATGTCAAGTACAAATTTGCATCTATTTATTTGTTTCTGATTATTGAATTAATAAGTTGAATAGTGCACATATTTTGGGCAAGTATGGGACGATTTTTAGGAAAAACAATTTGGGTAGTGCACATATCCTATTTTTTAATCAAGGAAAAATGAGGAATTCTTGAATTTGTGGATAGCACAAGTATGAAACATTTACATTGATAAATGTTTGAAAATTTGCCAAAGATGCAAAGATTAGGGACAATAGATGATTGTATTATTTTAAGAAAAAGTTTTTTTTAATGAAGGTGATTGAATCTCTTATAGGAGGTTCAATGATTTTGATATATTTGATGACCCTAATTTTTCCAATCCTTGTCATTATTGTGAACAAGCAAAAGATAGACTCTCAAACATAAAGATGGTTGAAATGTTTATGTGAAAAATTTGGTGTTAGGGACTCACCTATTGTGGATACTTCTAAATGCTTGGGTAATCATGGTTAATCGTTTTTATGATTATGATCATGATATGGATATGTTAATGTTTGCACCTAATCCTCTAAATGAGTTCTATTAGAATTTTATTTATGATTATGACATGGTTATAATAACACATGACCAACCATACCCAACCATAAACAAACATAATAAAAAAGGATCAACCATCATCAACCAAGGTCAATTGTGATCAACCATGGTTCCTTAGTCAACCATGCCCTCAAACTCAACCACATTCAACCAAAGAAACCACAGTGAAACATTGCAAACTATGATCAAACATTTTCAACTATTATAAAACACGGTCAACCATAGTCAATAAAAGTCGAACATTAAAAAAAAGCTATGTACCGTCCTCAGATGCCCATTGTGAACTAGTACAACCATATTGATGAATAATATGGTTGATAAAAGTGAATCAAGGTGGTAAATGGATATCAACCATATTATTAAATGATATGATTCAATTAATAAATGATATCAACCATAACTTTTATACTAACTTGAATAGCATATAATACTTTTTTATATAACGAAAAATGGTTAATTTTGCATTGATAAAGGCTGAAAAAATTAAACAAAATAGTATTAAATTTTCCTTATCAATTTTTTTGAGGATCCATGATGGAGAGGATCCATGATGGAGAAAATCTTAATTACAGTCAACCAAAAGATAAAATTGTACCAAAAATCATCACTTCCCAAACTGCTATAAACTCCTACAAAAAATCCTATGAGCAAAATGCAAAAAAACATTAAGGGAAAATAAACTAAGAACTGGTGTCACTAATCGAGTTCTTAACATCTTGAGAAAAGTATTCAATTTCCTCAGTGCTTCTGTCCCATCACATTAGGAAGACTGACCTCTGCATTAAGAGAATCTTTCGTATTCTCGTCCATTTCCACGTCATAGGATGCCCAATTTTTCTTTAGGAGTGGCTTCAGATCTTATTAGACTATCATCTTGACTATCTTCATTAATGGACCTAGTATTTTTCACACAGGGGGATTACATGACATAATCATCAGCATTCTTATCTTCAAAATTTTCACTCAACTTGGAGTTCTTTCCTACTAAAAGATCTTCACGCTTCAAAATTGATTTTGAAATTTCTTTCAATTAATCATCACACAAATGCACAAACCCTTCAAACCCATCTAAATGAGCATCAATCCCTAAAGTATAATTAGTGATGCAATGAGTAGTTTTCTCTATGTCATCGAGATGAGAATCCACAACTAAAATATGAGCAATAATATACTGATTGCCGATATTAAACCCTCCATCTAAGACCTCATCCCTTTAAGTTTAGAACATAAGTCATATATATTTCCTTGCATGGTGCCAATTCTATCTGAAAGCTCATCCAATCTCTTCTCAACATACATTTCATCAACATTAGCTTCATAACTCATCATAAGAAGATTACAAAGAACCCTGTAACCAAGATTTCCAAAAAGACTCTGTATTTGTTGTTCCACCAGATTATCAAAGAATTTATCACTGAGGGACTAAAGGGAAAGACTATTCTTCGCAAGGCTCAAATCAATACCCTCAAATGTATTGTACACATCAATACGACTGATGAAACTTACAGTATTCTCATAAAAAATCACATTAACAAACCCAGAGTACCAAGCTGCGAATAAGTAATTTTGATATTCCCTTTCCACTATGTTATCAATAAAATTAACTCTAAAAACCCAAGAAGGCCACCTTACAAGACCCAAAAATGGGTTTTCCCTAATCCTAAAGACCTCTTCCTTGTAAAAAGAACTAACCTCTGAAAATTCAAAAAAACCAATAGAGAAGATCAACACATTTGACTAGGAAAGAAGATTTATCTCTACCAAACTTAGACTATTACCAACTACAACAGAATGAACAAGATTACAACCCTCATGAATCACACTACACTCAAAGGAGTTCATGTTTACCAACAAATGAAAGCATTCAACAAACACATCAAGTGAATTTATAATTCTGACTTAACTTGACTTGATGTCCTGAACTCTCCAAACTAGAGAGAGCAGAGCAAAGAGGTATATTCCATGATCCCACTCAAAAGAGCAATCATTGGAAAGGGATAGAGGCCACACTTTCAAAGAAAAGGTGGCAAAAGACCTTGCATCAAACTACACCATTCCAAGATTGATAACCATGAAGACGGACCTCCCACCGCTACTGAGAAAAGTTCAAAAATGAGGATGAAGACTGCTACCGAAAATGAAAGAGCCTATTCCATCACACAAGTCACAATTATGGCAGTCTCTCTAGAGCATGTGAGAATTAAGAGCATTAACTCCAAGAGTGACCTCATCCACTTGTCTATAAGCTAAACCTCAATGAAATCAGACCTTAATGAGATTCCAAATGCAATCCATGCACGAAGATGAGAAGGAAAATCGAAAGAGTTATTTATCATCAAGACCATCAAAATTAAGGCAAATAACCAAAGTTTAAGACACCATTTTCTAGCATATTCCCCTTTGCAAGAAGAGAAGCTTGATTAGCCAAGGAATCTGCTAGGGAGTTATGTTCTCGTCGAAGATGAAAAAGGTGAATAAAGGGGATTTGGGATAGCAAATCCAATATTCTTATATGAAGACAATTTGCTATTATATCCTTTAAATTCTAACAATGCCTTGTCTGAAAGATATTAATAAGAGAATCTCCAATTATTGTTAAAGAACTAACTCCAATTGCAATAGCTTGTCTCTAAAGAATAGAGTGTATTGTTCTACCATATTGTTTGAGTTAATACCTATGCCACACACATAAATTGCTACTTCTTTTCTTCTTCGGTCAAAGGTAACCCCCGCTTGGGCCTGCAGCCCCAGAATATGAGATAGTTGTTAAAATCCATTAAAAAAAATTTGACCATTCTTAGAATCCCAATAAACCCGAACTGATAATAAATGTCCAATAATCTTAAAAACATAACAAAATGAGAAATAATTGAACTCTTGGAAGAGTTTAGACTAACTTGACAAATATATGATCGTTCTTGAAATCCATTAAAAAGACATAAATAATTATGGAAATCCAAAAATAACACAATGATTAAAAGAGCCACTATAACAATGATAAAGATGTGAAGGAACCACTAGAACATGCAACGATAGCATTAAGTGCTTTTAAACAAAAAGATAAACAT
The DNA here is from genome assembly GCA_001517045.1 of Pseudotsuga menziesii. NCBI lineage: Eukaryota > Viridiplantae > Streptophyta > Pinopsida > Pinales > Pinaceae > Pseudotsuga > Pseudotsuga menziesii. Next base: position 98,242 of record LPNX010751020.1, read on the forward strand.
GCGAGAAGGGCCACTGGAACCAGCAATGAGAAACATGTAAGGAGAGCCACTAAAACAGGCAATAATGCTAGGCAATAATAGCATTAGGTGATTTTTAACCAATCACATTACAATTCTATGTATAATCTCATCATGAAAAAGACAGACATATAATTAACAGCAATATGGTAAGTCTACAATATGATTCACAAACATATTAAGCTATGTGAAAACATTGTTTCATATTCGAATGAAAAAGTAGCAACTTCCGTTACATTATGTGACCCCTTGGCATAAATAACTTCAAAGGTAGCATAAATTCTTTGAAAGAAATAACGTCAGATGTATAGACCAACTAAGAATCCAGGTATCAAGTTCGTGATGGACCGAGTTTAACTGCTTGCCTATGATCCTGAAATTCTTGACAATCTACTCCAATTTCACTGAAGGAAGAAACAAGTTTAGGAACAATCTTAAGCAGCATAAGCTTGAAGCCTACAGAGCTAGTACTGTGATTCTCAGTCGACTCTGCCCCAACATTTAACGGCAACAAACAATCTTCTGAAAGTGATCCAAGCTGAGCTCCTTTCACATATGCATCACATGCACGAAGAATACAATAACCGCGTCTTTGGAAATGTTCTTTAACAAACATTTCAAAATGCTACAGAAACAACAATAAGTGGATTTAAAATGATTTCCCAAAGAAGTTAAACAAGATACTTAGAAACAAAAATCACCCCAGACTTCTACCTTTGGGGGCCTGTGTAGTATGTACAGCATTGACTTGCATGATAGAAGAAACGAGTTTTCATTGTATGTTAGAGAGTTCTTCTCCCCTTCAACCGAACCATTCTGCTTTTCAAGTCCAGGTTCATTAAAGTATGGCTTAGCATTTAGTACCAGTCCTTGAATGGAAACAAGGACTTGTAGAAGGTTTGATGATGTTGGGTTCCAGACTTCATTTCTTTTGCCTGTCCAGGTGTTTAAAAGACTCAAGCAGACTTTCCCACACTCATACAGATTTGGATTCAACCTTAGTCCACCAGAATGGTAGTATACCAACTGCAAATCAGTTAAAAACCAATATAAAGCCATTTGAGATTTCAATATCCATATTGAAGATCAAACCAAAATGTAGATAACAATTTCAGTTTCAAATCAAACAGTTGTAATAAGGTGCTTACAGGTGGTCCATCAGGATACTGGACTGGAATATGAATATCAAAAAAGAAAAGCCCATTCTGATATGGAGTCCCAGCTGCTCCCACAACCACGGCCCTGAGCAAATCCATCCTATCCTCGTAGACTCTCACAAAAATTGAATCTGTCCAATCAATGAATTTATATATGATATCATTAGGACAACCTTTATTTTCACAACCAACTCAGTAAAGGGAAAGACTGTCTGCTTATAATTCTATTAGTTTTTTTCTTTTCTGTGATTACACATGACTCATGAGTGAACTATATGGTTAGGCATAATTGGGTTACAAGAAGAAAATTACTTCTCTCCACTGACTTTTCACTTATGAATAAAAAGTGAATAAAATGCGAAAGGGTACAACCAGTGTGAATGCAGTGTGGGAGTGTCAAAACAAGTTTGCTGACAGCAACAATAAGATAAAAAAAAGAAAAAGGAAGCCTAACTAAGTGTTTAGATAAGCTATTCCCTTACAATCTGTGTAAATAGCATGACTTCATCAAGCCAACCCAGTAGAAATGATATGCATGGATTAGGAATTACCTGGTAAATTCTTTTCAAGGATGTTCCATTCTTGTTGAACTTTCTTCATCCATTTTTGCTCACTAATAGGCTGGAAGAAGATGTTCAATAACATGAGTCATACTGCACCATGAAAACGAAATTACTTTTGCCAAAGAGAGTCACAAAAAGGGTTAAGAAAAGCATGCCTTTCCAAAAATGTACCTTGCCTGTTTCATTCTGATAGTGGTGACCAACAGGGTTCTTTACACTATCAAAACGTTTGAAGTGACATGACTGGTGACAACAAGAACTAGGCAAGCTATGCAATATATCTTCTTCTTTTGTATGTTTTATATCAATTGTACTAGATATAAACTCAGCTAAATCAGAATCAACTGGTTCCCATCTTGCAGCATCATGTTTACCATCTTTTTCAACTTTGCTGATCTGGATGGATGCATCATAACAAACAAATACAAATTTAACCTTTAGGTAATCATACTGCCAAAGTAATTCAATACTGTTCATTCAAAGTTAGCAGACCATTCTGCCTCCATAAAAGAACTACAAGCAGGAAAAATATATGAGAGTTGTTTGGGCCAAGCAGTGGAGTGAAAGGAGGAACAAATACGCAGATCTCCCCTCTACATCGCTGAAACAAGTATTTTCCTGGTTATATCATGCATGAATGGGTGCCAATGTAATTAAGGGTGCCATTGCTGTGACGAAGTATTTTCCTGGTTATATCATGCATGAATGGGTGCCAATGTAATTAAGGGTGCCATTGCTGTGACGAAAGCTTGTTGTAGCATGCAGAGCAAATGACATCACTCATTCAAAAAGGAAAACTTAATGAAAAATATTTTCCTTTCATATAGTTTAAATATTTTCCTTTTGAGTAGTTCAAATATATAATATGGGTAAGTAGTCACTATAATCAAGCATATAATCAAGCAAAGACAGAACAGGATACCAGCAAACAAGACAGAACATGATACCAGCAAACAAGAGAATAGTATACCTTTGACACTGTTCCGTCTGCCCATGCTACCTCAAGGGCTCCATCCCTCACATCTATGATATTCCCGATCATGGATAGATCAGATTCCAGGAGACTTTTCATTAAGAAAGAAAGAAAGCAAATCAACTGATTGACAATGCCAGGCTTAGAGACCGGAGATAGACATACAACGATGTCCCCAACAAAATAGTCGTAATCTGGATACTGAGCTAGCTCATAGACGCTTACTAATTTCTCCACATCAAATTTGAGGGCATCTTTTAGAGATTTGATAGGCTTCATCCACCTTACTCTTGCTGTGCGCTCCTTTGAATCCACACTTTTTACAATTCCTGCTCGTCTGGCTTCGGAAGCCTCAGCATTATCATCGGAACCCTTTTCCAATACAAACTGTTCAGGAAAGAAGTCATGATCCCCAAGATCATCAATGTGAAACAATGTTCTTGAATTTACACGTGTCCTTGTGCCATCTTGCCATAAAACATCTATCTTAGTCCGTTTGTTGCACACAAATAGTGCTCCGTCGACGTCATCTGTGACAGGAAGAGTAACTTCTGAGATCCCCCTTTCAGATGCAGAAAGCAGACACCAGTCTCCTAGAAACCATCTAGCATATGAAAAATAAGACAATAGCTTTAGCTGTTTAGGGTCCTGCAGCCTTGCAGGGATCGTACGTGAACCCGGATTCCGCTTAGGAAACCAATCTACATCAACTGATCCGATTTCCACATCACCAACTGTACCTTCAATAAGATTTTTGTTCCATTTACCACACAACCATAGAGCATTCTTGAAAACAGCAGAAGAACTGCCCCGGACACGCTGCCCTGGAAAATAAGGATAACAGAAATTGTGGGAGATTGGAATAAGGCGACCAGGGTCGGCCTCCATTAGTTTACATTTTGACCCATCATCAAATATAACTGTTACATTATCAATCACTTTGTCGACTCTTCCCACCCAAGATCCATGAAATACATGATCATCCAGCAGAAACGCCCTTATTCGTTGAAGATTTCTACTGGAAACGTTTTTTATAGTAACCGATGTGGGAGTCAACAAATCTACTGTAAGATCCACGTCAACCACTATGCCTACCTGTCCTGATGGATCTGAAGCTGCTGCAACAAATTCACCAGGAAAGAAGACCCTGTCAAGCACCTCAATGTCACTGATTTTCTCAATAGTCTCCGAATGATTGGTCCAAACAATCCGTGCAGAGTCATCTGGAATAGACTCACCTTCATCTTCATATTCATCTTCACTGTAACCACTGGTGCTGTCAGAGTCTGAATCACCTGCAACTTTTATGACCATCCCAATTAAACCTTTGGTTTCTCTACATTGGACTATGTCTAGTTTGTAAAGGCGCTCATCGCTTTGCATCGTTTGAACTTTCTGGAAAATTCCAGCTGAATCAGATATAGCGTTTTCTTCCAAACAGCCTGAAGATCCGCAAACACCATTAAACTCCAAAGTGCAGTTCGCACCTGAACCACTCTCTTCATACACTAATGCATAGTTACCAACTGATGCATGACTTTCTGCGTCCTCCATTCAAATGGCAAATAGTTAGCTCAAAGAGAAGGCAACAACCAGGCCTCCAGTAGTACACCAACAATTAATTGCTGTGAAACCTGCGAATCACAAAATAGTGTATTTCTTTAAACAAAACTGATATCATCACGGCAGTTATGGTTTATGCTTATTTACTAACAGCCTATGAAAAATCTTCACTTTACCATTAAAACTGCACCGTTTTTGTTTTCTACATGGTTTTTCAGTATCAAATAAAATAAATACAATATCCTGGTCTTAAACTTCAACGTGAATCAAGTGCCCATTAGAAATAAGTACAATACCCTGATCTAAAACTTCAATATAAATCAAATGCCTATATGAATCAATTACAATAAGGAAAATAGATACTCATCGTGAACTTCAATGTGAATCCATTGTCTATCATAAACGGAAGTTAATTAAAACTTACTTTATCAGATGAAATAAAGATAAAACGAAGGGTTTCAATTCTGGTATTCAAAGTCTATTTTCCGTAATGATTTTATTCAAACAGTAATGAATATATACTATTTTTTAAATAGTAAGGAATATATACTAGCATATTTATATAATTTGTGGCTGGATTATTTTTATAGAGATTAAATAGTTAAGAAATAGTTATAAAATGGAAGACATATTGGAATTCTTTTTATTCCTCATATTCTTTTAGTTAAACAGGTTAAAGTGTGAATTATATCCATGCTTAGTGGCATGTTATCACCCACATTCTTCTTGTTATTATCCTTATTCTTCATGTTGTCTATTTATCAACTATCAGTTATTTTTTATAATCTTTTTCTTTTTATTTCACATTCTTTTAGTTATCTACCATGAACTGTTAGTTAAATCCATTCATAAGCTATGAGTTATCCATGCATTGTTACCATTTATCCATTCATAAGCTAGCCATTTATCAGCTATAAGTTATTCATGCATTGCTACAACAGTTATCCATTCATCAGCCAGTCATTCATGAGCTATGAGTTATCCATGCATTGCTAACAGTTATCCATTCATCACCTACCTACCAATTATTATTTTTATTCATTTTTTTATAATTGTTTATTTGGAATTTTGAAATACTACCATAAAATCAATCTAGACAATAAAATTGCTTCATGTTCATCCATAGATGAAAAAGCAGAGGCCCTAGTCTAAACTTAGATGAAAATGGTTGAAAAGTTATAAACTTATAACCATCTTTGATATTGAAGACCATTTCATCATGAGCATGAAACAGGTCAGAACAACATTCTGTGAGCCACATCCACATGGCCATATCAGCACTGAATTTTTCTTAAAGGCTATGGAAAAACTAAAAAACACTGTAGGAGAAGTGGGAAAAAGTGTGGCACATAAGGATAGATAAAGGTCACACCATGAGAGCAGGCTTTGACATAAAGATAGATCAAAGCATTACCAAGAATGGGGTTTAGGGTCTTAGCAGGGGTTTAGGGGTTTTAGCCATGAGGCATTTAGGGTTTTGGGAGTTTTTTCATAAAAAAATTATTTTTTGTGTGCTTGTTCAAACTCAAAATTTTCATGGATATATATTATTATTTCTTCTTCACTATTTTTTCAGTGTATTCTTTACTGGTTCGTATCACTTTCCTTGTGATTACAGGTTTCGGTACTTGTGCTTCTAGGTGCAATTTGATTGATTCTGAATCAAAACGGTTATATTGAAACATGTGTTTCTTTCTTCCCCATCTTTGTGGATTGATACAATCTATCCGAAGCCACACAACTAGCTTACAGGTTCTTTGTAGTTGATCTTCTTGGATTTGGAAAAAGTCTCAGGCCTCACACAGCATGTAGACATGATAGAGAAGTCAGTGATTCAACCATACAAGACATGATGGAGAAGTCAGTGGTTCAACCTTGATCCAACCATACAAAGTTAAGTCATTCCAGTTAGTTGCTCATTTAATGGGTTTCATAATTGCTCTAGCATTGGCTATTAAGCACCCCAATATGTTGAGGTCGATTACATTTTTATCACTAGTTAGTACCCTAAATTCTTCTACTAGCAGTATGTATGACTTTTACCCTATATTTTATTGGTATTTCCTTGAACTACAACATGCATCTTTCCATATCAACAATTGTTCTGATCCATTTCCAACATTTTCTTATGTTCGAGTGTCTATGGTGCAGAAAATTGTGGTTGAATATGTAACTTCTTGCAGAATTCAACCATTTCATTAAAAGAGTTGTCATTCATTGTATATTTCACAGTTAAAGTTTATCATTCATTGTATATTTCACAATTAAAGTTTTAGGGTTAAGATAGTTTTAACATAAAAAATAAAACTTTAATGTATGAAACAGAAATATAAAACAAGATCCAAAATAATATTGCTTCAATCAATTTAAACATCAATACAAATTAAACATAATTTTCATGCTTTTAACTTTAACATTCTATTAAACATTGACTTAAAGTTTGGTCCTTAACATTGCCTTAAAGTTGGTCCTTGAAATGATTCACTAAATTCCAGCAACAAAATAATAATAAATAATATATAGTACTCAAGAATTATAACCATTATTTTGAATCAGCTTTCTACTCAAATATTTTAGGTTTGATATTGTTACAGAAGGGACAAGAGGGTTAGAGCAAGAAAAAAACACATACCTCAATTCTTAAATTCTTATTTTTAGCAGTCCAGTCATACCAGTATAGTCCCACGGACAAGGGAAACACAGTCACGCTGGGTAAGAGTACAGGCATACAAATCAGTGACACACAGTTAGAGAAAAACTTCTTGATGGCAGGGATACAATCATGCTGAAAGGAAACAACTCGTCAAGTGACAAACGAGTCACATTGAGCGGTGAACCACCAGTCACGCTGAGCAGTAATCCATACAGTCATGCAGAAGGAAGAGTGGTGGTCATGTTGACAGAAAACAATCACGAAGAACCCACAGTCACACTGATATAAAAGTGAGACACGACCATGCTAGGGATACCATAGTAGTGTGAGTGAGGATAGACACACGGTCGGTCATTCTGGGAGAAGCAGACACTGGGCGGAGGGTTCACGTTGAACGGAAGTAACCATCAGGTGGAGCAGCAGAAACCAGTTACATGGGCAAGAGTATAAAACAGTCACGCAGGAACTGCAAATGTGAAAATAGTCACGTTGGAGTAAAAGGAAACAATCGAGCCCGTGTAAGAATTACGATAGAGCCCGTCACACAAACGAAGGGAAGAGAGGTCACGATTAGCCGCAGTTGAACCCAGTCACGCGGAGATCAGTCACGCAGAGATCGATCAGACAAGGAATCAGATCTGTCTCTCAAGTTTAAATTAAACCTTTAATTTATAATCTTAAGATAGGTTACCAAAGGTCTAAACATAAATAAAATGATGCAAGATAAAATCATAACCAATGGTCCAAAGGTTTAACAAAAAAAATGGTGCAAAATAAAATCATAACCAATGATCCAAATGTTTAATAAAAAAAGTCCAACTACTATAAATAAAAAAATGATTTAAGGTAGTATGAAAGGTTCAAATAAAATATACCAGTGTAGATCCAAATCCTAGGCTCTATCAAGCGCGGAGAGGGATCAAATCTCTTTGTAGGTATCCATTGATTTGATTCAAACCAAAAGATACATATTTTTATTTAAGGTCCACATATAATATTTTATTATTAATATTTAATATTATTTATGGCCCACATATAATATTTTTTATTATTTTTTATTTTGTTATGAAGTAACGTTACAATATTTCCTCATACATGGTTTTAAAACCATGCACATGGTTTGTTTAAAACCATGTGCAAGGCCGACTTTTTATTATTATTTTGTTAAGTAAAAACGTTACATCTCCCCCATATTGTGTTTCTCCCCCATATTGTGTTTTTTTCCTCACCCATATTTTTTTACCGATAATTAAATTTTTACTTTTTTATTGTTGTGTTAGTTAGGAAGATTACAACATCTCCCCCATATTAGGTTTTTTTCTTGCCAACATTTATTACGTATGTGCATGGTTTTAAAACCATGTGCAAACCATGTGCACATGGTTTATGGTCTATGGTTTTAAAACCACATTGTTTATGGTTTTAAAACCATGTGCAAGGCCAACATTTATTATTATTTTGTTAAGTAAAAACATTACAACATCTCCCCCATATTCTGTTTTTTTTGTAGCCGACATAACATTATGTTCTATTTTTTTTATAGCCGACATAACATTATGTAACATTACGTTACAAGATCTACCCCATACTGGGCTGTAGAGCGCCTCTCGGCGCAATAAATAAAATAAATGGTCCAATGGTTATAAAATAAAACCATAAAGTAAAAAGGTTTAAAGGTTTGAAGGTTTTATTAATAAAACCATAAATTAAACTATCTAAATGTTTTATTAATACAACCATAAAATAAATATGAATTAGGATAAATCCTATAAAGTAGGAGTCATTATAACAAAGGTACACACGATAAGAGTGCACGAACCAAGTAAGATAAAGGACCATGAGTCAATCAAGGAGGTCACAATGAAACAACCCACAACCCCACAAGATCAGGGTGAATCATAAGGGTGGACAAACATTTACCTATAGGACCAACAATACCAAAGACTTTAATATTTTATCTCTCTCAAGGTACATTGAAGGGTTAGGTGCTACTGACATCATTAAGGGGTGTCCAATCCCTTGAGAAAAAACCTAGCAATAACCAATTAGGAGAGAGGACATCATCTTGATCAAATTGACCAAGATTCACCTGGTTAAATGACCATGGGTGCTCCTGCAGGAACTACTTGGTCCCATACCAAGAATCTTCCTGGTCCCAGACGAGTAAGTCTCTGTCCCATACCAAGAATCTTCCTGGTCCCAGACCAGTAAGTCTCCGTCCCATACCAAGAATCTTCCTGGTCCCAAACCAGCAAGTCTCCGTCTCATCCTCCAGGATCTTCGTGGACCTTGTGTCCAAGAAACTGTCTGGTTCCAGACCAAAATACCCTAAAGACATATAAGGGGGCTAACCATATGTTAGGGACTTTTCCATGGCATCAACCTTCTTGGTCCCATACCAATAACCCCAGGAGACTACCGGGGGTCCTAGGGTACCTTCTAGGGTCTTACTATGCCCTAGTTAACTGACTAGGGTACCATCCTCCATGAGAATGGGTATTGCAGGTGCAAACATCTTGGTAACTAACCAAGTGCCTCCATTCTTAAAGAATGGCTCTTAGCCACGGGCTGAGCTTCAGTCCCATATTGAATTAAGTTGATCAATTCCTGGTTACTAAATAGGTGCCTCCATTCTCTTGTAGAATGGCTCTTGATGCTGCTCTGAAATTAACATCCAAACCTTTCCCTATGAAAATTATTACATTTTTGCGCTGAGAGGCCGAGTATGGGGGAGATCTTGTAAAGTTCCTTTCCCTATGAAAATTATTACATTTTTGCGCTGAGAGGCCGAGTATGGGGGAGATCTTGTAAAGTTACGTGACGTTATTTTTATTAATAAAAAATAATTTTTTTAATTATAGGCCAAAATAAATGTTGGCCACAAAAAAACTTAATATGGGGGATATGTTGTAATCTTCCTACCGAACAAAACAATAAAAAAGTAAAAATTTAATTATCCATAAAAAAATATGGGTGAGGAAAAAAACACAATAAGGGGGAGATGTTGTAATGTTTTTACTTACCAAAATAATAAAAAATGTTGGCCTTGCACATGGTTTTAAAACCATAAACCATGTGCATGGTTTTAAACCATGTGCAGATGGTTTGCACATGGTTTTAAACCATGGTTTATGGTTTTAAAACCATGTGCAAGGCCTTCTAAACAACCCATCGTTTTATTGTACATGGTTTAGGAGGGCCTTGCACATGGTTTTAAAACCATGTGCAAGGCCTTCTAAACAACCCATCGTTTTATTGTACATGGTTTAGGAGGGCCTTGCACATGGTTTTAAAACCATGTGCAAGGCCTCCCAAACAACCAATAGTTTTATTGTACATGGTTTAGGAGGGCCTTGCAAATGGTTTTAAGACCATGTGCAAGGTCTAAACAACCCATGGTTGTAGGAGGGCCTTGCATATGGTTTTAAAACCATGTATGGGGAAATGTTGTAATGTTAGTTCATAACAAAATAAAAAATAATAAAAAATATTATATGTGGGCCATAAATAATATTAAATATTAATAATAAAATATTATATGTGGACCTTAAATAAAAAAAATGTGTCTTTTGGTTTGAATCAAATCAATGGATACCTACGAAGATATTTGATCCCTCTCGGAGCTTGATAGAGCCTAGGATTTGGATCTACGCTGGTAGTTAACATAATTGTTCCTAGAGATCCATTCAGATTTCTAATTTTACTGAACAATTACAAAGTGAAAACTAGCTTGTCCTCATAATATTTGATGTATGGCATTTATGTCATGAACTTTCCTACCACATTGAAATTCTCTATTTATAAGAGATGATAAACTATTTTACTATAACTACAAAAAATGTGTAGGCATGTGAGAAACGAATCCTAATTTGATATAAACATAATAAAACATTAAAATGACTTAGAATTCAATGGTTAATCTGCCCTTCATTGAATTCTACGAACATTAAAGGCACAACATTCCAGTTAATTTTGTTGGTTGGTTGTTGGAGGTGTCTATGTAAAACATTCCTATTGTATACTTTATCCAGAAGACAATGGTTTTGCGGTTAAAAAATTTAGCAGAATAGATTACTGGAAAACCCTTCTAACTCTTAGACACAATTCTACTGAAACCAGGTCCAATGTTATGGATTGCGGTGAAAACTCCTGCCACCAATTAATCGAAAACTACTAACTTTCAAATAAAAGTCATGTGTTTTTCATGCAAACCTTAAATTTTCCCCGAGGTTAAGGGTTTAGGGTTTAAACATACCAATGTATTGTCAAGTGTTCCGACCAGAATAAACTTGGTGTTTGGGAAAAAAATGACAAATGAAACAGGGGGTTCTCGTCATCGATGAGCATCTTTAAGCAATGGCCGATGGCGGAATCCCAAATCCTGTAGAGCCCGTCATAAATGCTGGAAACTATCAATGACCCATCCCATTTGAAGTGAACGACTATCACAAGGTATAAATGGGTAGAAAAAACCTTCTAGCATTTCCCCGTCCTCACATCCCAAATCCTCACAATTTTGTCAAAGGACCCATAAACTATAAGATTCGACTGCAGATTGAAATTAACACAGAACACATAATTAGTGTGGTCCTTCAATGTTTTGATGCAATTACCTGTGTGGATGTCCCATATGCGTAGGGTTTTGTCGTTGGAGCCAGAGAAAATGTATTGGGAATCCGACGACCATGCCATGTTGGAGATTCCCTCCATGTGAACTTGGATCTCCTTCTTCACATTTTCCTCGCATGTAGACCATATTCTCACGGTTTTGTCGGTAGAGGAACTCCCCACTAATTTCCCATTTACAGAAAATTTGATGCTTGATATTTCCCGCATGTGTCCTAGTAAAATGTGTTTAAGCTTGTAGGGTTTAAAGTTGCTTCCCGAACCCTTTGCTTTCGAGGCCATTTCCACTTATCAATTTTCAATTCATCTGTGTTTTAGTCATGCACTACCTTACTCCCTCCCATATTTGGATTCATGAAGGAATGGCGCCGATATTTGTTTCACTGTCACAAATGGGTACTGACTAATATGCACACCACTGAGTTTTGCTTCACTGTCACAAATGGGTACCGACTAATATGCACCTTTCCGTGGAAAAGTTGTAGGTTGCATTTCTCAAATTTCAAATTATTTAAATTCGTTTAATTGTAATTTAATATATCAGGTAAGTTGCGTTTAATAATAAAAACATATGTTTTTTTTAAGAAGCTATAGGGAAAAATCATATGAGGTTTTAGACATTATAAGTTCAAATCTATGAGAAATTTTATAGGTTATAGGTTGAAATCCTAACCAATTAGGATATATATCCAAACTAAATTCATATTTAGTTAAACCTTTATTTTAAAAATAAAATATTATTATTAAACTTTTCTTAAATTTTTTATATACTTATTATTAGCACACTCACATAATTTTTGGTTGGATCATGCAGATAAAGAGTTTGAATTATTTTTTATCCCTCATATTCTTATAGGTAAATGGGTTCAAATTTGAGTTATCTATGCCTAGCTACATGTTATCAGTGACATTCTTACTGTTATCCATTTATCAACTTACAATTATTATATATATATATATTTATCTCACATTCTTCTAGTTATCTACCTTGAACTATTTGTTATCCATTCATCAATGATGAGTTATCCATGACTATATTTTTGTATCTTGAGGTCATATTGAGTAAATTATATGTTTTTAATATGCAAGAAGGATGCCACAACTCAACATGGAGACTAAAAAGAGGTTAAACATCTCAAATTACAAATTTTATAGGTGCAAAATTGATAATAATGATATCATCCAATGTGGTAGTTAATAATCATAGTGTATTAGGGTGTTAGGGCGTTGAGTTAATAGTCTATATTCTTATAGCTACAATAATGGCTTTTCCCAAAGAATCAGGATTTGGCATTATTACCTCGCACTGGATTTATGAACTCATATTTGAGATGTAGAACTTTCACACAAATTATCATAATCATCACCATCATCATAATCATCATCATCATATTCATCCTCATCCTCATCCTCATCATCATCAACATCATCATCCTCATCATCAACGTCATATTCATCATCTTCATAATCATCAACATCTTCGTCATGATCCTCATCATCAGCATCGTTTCCCTCTTCCTCATCAACATCATCATCATCATCATCATCATCATCATCTTCATTATCATCATCTTCATCATCTTCATCATCCTCCTCCTCCTCCTCCTCCCCATCCTCATCATGTTCATCGTCATTGTCATCTTCATCATCTTCATAATCATCAACATCTTCGTCATGATCCTCATCATCAGCATCATCACCCTCTTCCTCATCAACATCACCATCTTCATCATCATACTCATACTCCTCATCACCATATTCATCATAATCCTCATCCTCATCAGCATCATCATCATCATAATCCTCATCCTCATCAACATCATCATCATCATCATTATCCTCATCATCATCGTCATCTTCATTCTCATCATCGTCGTCGTCGTCGTCATCATCATCATTTTCATCATCATCGTTTTCATCATCATCATCATCATCATCATCATCATCCTCATCAATGTCATTGTCATTTTCACCATCATCAGCATTGTTTCCATTGTTTCCCACCTATCTCTTGAAATTTGTCGTAATAACACATTATGACTAGCTAAATGCAAAGAGATAAAAGGAGATAGCATCGAGATAGTATTGATAGATTTAGAGTGCTTGGAAATACATATACCCTAATAATGATTTTGGATCATATCAATTTATTAGACTTTATTAAAGCCTATATATTGTAGTGTTCTTTATATTCATTGTAGTGTACATCATTGTAATGTAGAGTGCTCCATGTGGGATTTCCATGTTGGGAGTAATGCCCTTAGGTATGTTGGAAATATCTTGAACTAATCATTTTTTTTTAGTATGGCTAGTAGTTACCAAGGAAGGATTTCATCCAATTGGAGATTTCAAGACCAATTTAAATACAATTCTAAGGCCAAAATACTTATCAAATTACCAAGATGTTTAGTATATGTTACACCTTTTCCAACATTACAAGCATACAAATTGACATTGAATCCAACTACACACATAATAATATGTTTTATTGCTTATAAAAAGCACCTTAATTAACCTTCCGAATAAAACAATTTTCTTAGAATCACATTTTACCTCTTATGTGGAAGTAAAACATTATAGGTTTAGGTCATAAATCCAATTTTAAGCTTTGGTTCTACTATATTAATTAAAATAGTTTATATTTTGTATTTTTTACTAATCAAATAGCAAATTTTTATTAATAATTTTTTATATATATATTTTGTATTTTCAAACTAGCCAAACTAACCACGTGTGTTAATATAAATAATATTAACTTTTATCCTTTAGCACTTAGCTCTCAACATATTCACACATGACCTTAACTTCAGGTCCTGGTCCCTATCGCATGCACGAAGAATGGTTTTGATTGTACAGGAGCTTGGATTGTGAAGCAATATGATCTTGACACGTCACTATCCATCTCAATGCCACGTTCGCCAAAAGGTTAGGCGGCCTGACATGTCACTGTCCATATGTTTGCTTCAATTCCACGTTCGCCTCTCTGTCCATCTCAATGCCACATTTTCTTCAAATCCATGTTCGCCACGTTTGCTTCAATGCCAATGATGAAGATGAGATGAATGATGATATAGATAATGATGATGAAGACAATGGCAATGACAATGAAGTTGACAATGATGAGATTATATGATGATGATGATGATGATGATGATGATGATGATGATGATGATGATTATGCTGATAGTAATGATGACAATGATAGTTACGATGACAATGAGAATGATATGAATGATGATGATCCTTATAAGAAAGTGTTGGCAGAGGTAAATAAACCCAGTTTAACCATAAGCTCCAAGATTAAAATGTGCTCAATCATAGTTATAAGTTATGCATGCTTAAAATTGTAACCATATCCCACTTGTTATGCATGATTTATATGGTAACCATATCCCATATGCTTTAAATGATGACGATGATGAACTAGATGACAATGACAGTGATGATGTTTTTGATGATGGCGATGATGGAAATGATGATATTAATGATCATCGACATCATTGCCATTTCCATCATGATTATCACAATAGTCATCATCAGTGTCATAATCATCCCAACACTCTAGTGACTTCCAATTTGTTGTCTAATTCTTCTTTGAATACTTCTATCACATCCATTCCAGCTCCTCCATTTCAGCCATCAGTTAAACCAGACTCTGAAGTTTCTAGTCAGGTCTAGTTGGCACAGAAAAAATTTGGTGTTTCTAAGGCTCATCCAATTTCATCTATCCAAATATATGATCAGATGAAGGTCTTTTTAGATGTTTGTAGTTCAGCTAAGGCCATAATTGCTGAAGATATTGAAAGAAAAACTATTTTACAGTTTAATTGTTGTCGTAGTAGTCATATAAACCATGGTACCATGGATGATGAAAATCAAACTCAGTTAGGGTTCTCACAAGGAAAGTCCTCTTTGCAAGAAATTCTTTGCTAAAAACACTGTAAAATAACTTTTTTGCTCATCTTAAACCTGCAATTGCAATCCTAAGCTTTAGATACCATCCATGTATGTGTGTTCCTTAAGGCTCTAGTGGACCAATTAGGAAAAGTATCTAGGTATGGTTGTTAATTTTTTCTTGGTTGTTGCATCATTTCTATATCACTTATATTCATATCTTGCATTCTAATGATTTGGCTTCTTTTTAAATGGAAACCAAACCATCATTTATGATAATAATTTTAATAAAAAGAAGAATCATAATATAGTTTTAACCCACCTTTGTAATTAGTAGGACTGATCCAGATGATAAGTTTTAAATGTAGGCCTGAATATGTGGCTCTTACCTAAACATATCGATATTAAAGCCTAGACAATTATCCTCTTGTTGAATTCACTGCATGTTGGAAGAAGAATTAAAGCAGGGTTGTAAAGTCAATCTTGTTGAAAATCTAGTTGGGTTCCTATATATTAAAGGCAACAAGTTGTTGTCCTATCCTTCTGTAACTCTTCCAAAACCTTTCCAAATAAAATCCTCATCAAAGGGAAACTCCAATTGTTGAGTTTGTCAAACAAGAAAAGTTGTTGACTACTTTAAGCACTTGATAGCCTTGTTAACTTTGTTGAGAAGGATCCTAAAGCAAGTGGCTGCTAAAGCATAACAATTCAATTTCCATTTCTCTAGCTGTACATGAAATCAATGGAATATTGATCCAAAATGCTTGAAATAGTATCATTGTGAGGAACAAGATTAGAATTTTAGATCCCATTCAAAGTTCAGCAGACTTAAGAGTTTCTAGGATTTCAATATTAAAAAGTTTCCATCAGTTTCTATCATGTATGAAGGTATGGAATTGACATTTAATCAAGAACATCAATCCCTATATGTACCTTGATGTTGGTGGTGTTGATCGTTGAACTCCTTTGTCACAACCTTAATATAAATGTACTCTTCAGTGAATCAAAATAACTTACTAAGCATGGGAAGCTTTTTCTACCTTATTTTAAGGATTGGATTAGGAATTTTCATCAAAATTGTAGGGTGTTGAGTCTTTTACTAATGTCCTTGGCGAATCAACTTTGAGATTTGAGTTAGAAGCAAGGGATAGATCCTAGAGGAGGAAGGCACAGGTGCTATTGATAAATAGGATCCTAAGATAGGAAATGATTCTCCCACATGTATGATTTATGATTTATGTTTCACATTCATTTTTTAAATGTCCTTGCATACATACATACATACATACATACATACATATATATATATATATCCCAAATTTTGGGGGGTCATGTTTCTAACACGTCCCTGTTTCGTGCAACTTAGATATGAAATAATACAAAAAAGATAAGAGGTGAATTATATGAATGGAAAATACAATCCATATGTGTCTATAACTACATGTCATGTGGCACATACCTTGTAGCCTACCTATAGCCAAGAAATACAAAATTAAAAACTAATAATAATAAACCTATAACACCTTATTCTAGCCTACGTGATCTAGATCCTAGCTCCATATTGAAATTATGTTCATTATATGAAAATTATCTTATATGTCACTCAATGTGTCTTGGAAATTCTTATAAACTCATCCCTCCAAAGATAAACTCAATAAACAATATTCTTATACAATGACATTTAACTGTGCTTACTAGAAGAATTTGACACTTAATTTCATTAAGTTTGTTAAACTAACAAATAGACGAGTCCAAATCATAGTTGTGGTGTAATTATAATATGAGATATTCAGTCTCGTGTAAAAACGAATAATACATCTCAATAGTTATGCTCATTACTGGATGATAGACAATCCCAAAGCTTTGGACGTTGCACATTTATAGTGCATGAAATCCTTCAAGTGGAAGTACCACTATACAAATTTTTATAAGTGAATTAGCTCAGAATAACACTTCATACTCTAAGTTTCTTGCAAGCCATTAATAAATGTACAAATTCTCAATTTATTTATGTGATATAAGCTGAGGCATTAAGATAACACATCAGGAATTCAGGACCCATAATACATCTCACCAGTTTACAACTATACTCAATACTAGTTTAACATAAAAGCTCAAAACTATGGACAATAATACTTTCACAGCATCAAGCCTTCATGCTGTGAAAGAAATATTACATGTTTATATTGCACTAATAGCTCCAATGACGAAAACAAGACTGAAACCATTGATGAACCTTTTATCCAAAATAAGCAACTTTTAATGAATATAAACACCAATTTACATACCATGCCATCTATATACGTTGAAGCCAAATAAGTCATGCCCCATTGATATATTGACAAATAAGTGACTTCCCCATCATGTTTGTCAATGCAATAGACACCTTCTGTTAGACTATCAATGTGGCATTTAACAGGATCATCTGCCGAAAAGAAACCACGAGGTGCAGTGGACCTCAAGTTTGCAACATCTATCTTCAACAAGTAATTATTTATTCCCACAAACAAGGAATCATAAGTTGAATACAATCATGCAGCGAACAACAATCCAATATTAATAAGTGAAGAATATCCCATAAAAGAGAAACAATGAACTAAAATCTCTTTAAAAGAATCCTTTTAGATCATATGTTCCATGGGATACAATAAACATAATTTATGGTCAATCTATCAATCTAACATGTCGCTACTAAATCCCGATATGGGGTGTTAAGTGAGGGATTGGTGGAGGTTTCTACCTCACCAAAGGACATGAGAACAAGTGGTGATGGGACTAGAAACCGTCACAAAGGAGGGACGGTGCAATTCAGGATGCATTAGCATTCATGGATGTCAATGGATTTTTAGGGGAGAGAGTGGTGGATGTTTTCTATTAATGAGTAGATATCCACACTCCAAGTGAAAACATGTTACTCTACTTGGAGAAGTAATATATTAATTTCTAATATAAAATACAGAACAAGAAGTAACACAGAAGAATCCTTTACCTTTGCCAAGTGTGGCAGCTAGGCTGCTTTCACAGATGCATACACAAAGGTATAAATTCCTGATATAGGTGTAGATGATGCAAGGTTACTTCCTATACCTCTGTACAAGCCTGTTATACCTAAAATACAAGCAACCACAGTTGAAAGTTTTAAGAAATAAGCACTAGACAACACATCAGTCTTGGTAATAAATCAAATGAAAAGTTTACAAGAAGCAGTTTTGACTTTAAAAGAATCATACCTCTCTCTAACATAATGGACGTCAAATTATGAAAGAGAAACCTATGACCAATAGTACAAGATTGAAATATTGTCTTTGCAGTATCTATTGGATGCAACCAAAGGCTTACAAACATTGCATCCAATGTACCTTCCAGAGCATTATTTTCCATTTTAGAAAATAGACTCATGGAGCTTGTTTGTTGCAATCGAGTGCCTAGTCTCAAAGACTCCTAACTGCCAATAGGACTTGCTACTTGCTTGCTTGTCTATTGTAAACAAGTAGCTATTCTCAAAGAATTCTCACTATCAAGAGGACCCGCTACCTAATTTATTGATCTATCATCAAAGTTACAATTGACAAGTACCTTATTTAAAAAATTGGCATCCCCATCCCCGTACCCAAGTTTCTTGGCAACTTAGGTTATAAGTTTATAACTGATCAAATTATCAGTTATAGAACACTGATGGCACATAAATATTACTTTTAAAAGAATCAACGTAGTTGAACAAACCAAGTTGTGGAGAACCTAAAATAAAATATATTTCTCATCCTAGTTCCAGTAAAGTAACTCTGCAACTCCCTTAACTAAGTCTGCTACAACCCTTGACTAGACAATGGAAATGAATTTTTCTAGGTCACTGTCCAATTGCATTTTTTGTCTTCAATCAAAAAACAAAAAAAATGTGATAAATAATAGAGAAGTTTGAATCAATGTCAACACTTGATCTATCCAGTACATGCATTGTTGATTGATGCCAAAAAATTGAATCTGAATGAGATAGAATCCC
Organism: Pseudotsuga menziesii; assembly: GCA_001517045.1. NCBI lineage: Eukaryota > Viridiplantae > Streptophyta > Pinopsida > Pinales > Pinaceae > Pseudotsuga > Pseudotsuga menziesii. Next base: position 117,689 of record LPNX010751020.1, read on the forward strand.
AATCTGCATAAAAGAAAGCACCCAAGACATTTTAAATAGTGCTCAAGTACAAGAAAAACTTAACATACTTAAATAGAAAATAGAAAAGGGGGAAAATTTTATTGTATATATGTATAAGAACTTTGAGAAAAAGTATAAAAACTTTTTATGTGGAGCTAGCAGTTCCAAGGGTAAGAATGAAGAACAATATAACAATCAGGCCATATGTCCTGGGTCTTGGGTATCAATTAAGTTCCATCTTTTGAGAAACAATGTGCATTATTTTTGTCATAATAACATATTCTGATTTTGATTGCACTATTCTTGTGTGGCCATATATCTAAGACTAACTCGTCTTCTTGTTAAAGACTAATTGCAATGGGATTTTATTTTTTGCATGTAGCGCTACGTTATACTATAATTATTGCCTAGTAAACCAATCCAAAATCTTATTTCCTATATAGTAGAGAAACATATGGACAAATTTCATGATTATACTGATGATCTAAATGTTCACAATGATGATGTTTTCATGAGGATGTTCAAACAAACATTGGAGGGAGATTGCAAGAAACAGTTCAAAGGATTGTTTGCAATTTCTATTTCATCTTTTTGGGACCTTCATGATCTGTTTCTGAGCAAATGGGCCTCCATTCCTCAAGACACAAGCCTAGTAGAAATTCATACTTTAAATCAATAGGAGGATAATTTTAAAATGCATTCTCTATAAGTTTCTATATGGTAACTAAAGGTGGTTGATTTAAAATCTAAAGAGTAGAGGACTAAAATAATCCCTTAAGTATCTTTGTTGCATAAAGACTGTGAAATTGTGGTCAATGCAGGGTAATAATACTGAGCTTTTCCTATTGCATTTGAGTGAAATTTCCAAGAATTTGGTGGAGACATTTATGGAACCTATCATAGTTGGTGGAATTTTAATGGCAGTTATATGGAAGCTAGAACAAATGCTAAATTACAGACTTGCTGCTATTTTTTTCAGCATTTTCTTGTCACACATTTTGAACAAAATCAAGGGGAGTAGTTAACATAGTAGTATAGGTCTGTTCCATGCAGATTATGGGAAAGTATCAACAAATCATTCATCAAACAATCACCTAGAGTTCTGTAGCAGCAAATCATTGACAAGAAATATGGAATTTTTGAAGGGATAAACCTATTGTAAATTTTGAAAACTAAATATGGATGCCTAAAAATGGTTGGATATCATAGTTTTGCTACAGTATAGGCCCGGTGGCATATCGTTCTATTATATGTGTGCAAAATTTGCATCCTAGAGCCTAGTTAATGCATCCAATGCATAGGGGGAGGATGTTTTCACACTTAAGTAGATAATCCAAAGACAATACCTAAAATTGGTTTGTGAGTTCCTTCAATATGCTTCAAGATTTCAATAAATAATTATCTCATTGTATCATGATAGAACTATGACTCTAGCAAAATATTGTTGCTCTATGAAGGGTGGCAATCATTATTGGAAACAAGGCAGATGGGTATTCCTGGAGTTGAGCATGAGATGAGGCAGATTGATAAACTTCTATAGAGTCACAGTAGTAACAATCAATGCATGTGTGCCAATATAATAGAATGTTTATCTCTACTAGGGCATAATATTTGCAAGAGATAAAAAATAGACTTCTAAAGGTTTGGGATTCGAGATAAAAAAATGATTGTTCTCGAGAGCTTAATTTTGTCACAAATTTGGAAATGATAAACCTTGTTTATGTTGTAGTTGGACATTTATGTTAAATTTATAAGCCTCCTAGCCTTAAGGGTTTCCAATGAGAATGTATAATCGAGAATTGGGTGTTCTATCTAAAGATATATTTCTCCCACAACGGTTCTATATGTTCATGTTGATTTGCGACGGTCTTGTTGTTCCACAACTTCTAGTCAGGTAGCATTGCATGATAATATTGGTGGCAGTGATTGGCTACTCAGATATATTTTTTTTTTCTAAGGAAAAAATTAAAGGGAAATCCAAGGAATGTTTCCCCACATTTGTGGATGTCATCCCTAGTAATCCCATTGTCATAGACAAGTGCACCTCACCCAAGGGATTCTAACGAGTACCTACTGGCACAGAACTCTACAAATCCTCGATAACATTGGTAAGAATATACATACATAATGTTATTGATACCCTTTTGGATCTATTATCCACATTTATGTTCGAGCTTAAGGTTGGGTATGCTAGCTTGATTTTTGTTCTAGATGAAGTACAATGGCATTTTCTCATGATGGACAAAATAAATGTGCCTTGCTTTAAACTTGTCAAGAACATCCAAAATATAAGCATAGTACATTGTACAGCTTATAATAATTTTATTACACAACAAAAAATTGATAATGAAAGGGATGAGATTTTGTGATTGCTACACTCCAATGGAAGGCTATCTTAGTTGGAAGTGGCTCGTTGTGATCCTAGGAGGAGCATGATATCTATGAACATATATTGCCCAACATTCTAGGGAAAAGAAAAAAGCCTTGTAACACGAGTATAGGTAAGACTGGGCTACAAATGCATCCATGCTAAGGACAATTACTCCTCTGAACCCTGTCATAGTGACTTAGTCAATCCTTAAGTGGGGTGTTGTACTGGGTCTAATTTATCTAAGTTTATGTTGTGATAACACCATATACTCTATCCATCACTTAATGTCACCATGTGTTGAGGTGAAATTAAACCAGCATAGATTCAAATCCTAGGCTCTATCAAGCTCTGAGAGGGATCAAATATCTTCGTAGGTATCCATTGATTTGATTCAAACCAAAAGACACATTTTTTTATTTAAGGTCCACATATAATATTTTATTATTAATATTTAATATTATTTATGGCCCACATATAATATTTATTATTATTTTTTATTTTGTTATGAACTAACATTACAACATTTCCCCATACATGGTTTTAAAACCATATGCAAGGCCCTCCTACAACCATGGGTTGTTTAGGAGGCCTTGCACATGGTCTTACAACCATTTGCAAGGCCCTCCTAAACCATGTACAATAAAACTATTGGTTGTTTAGGAGGCCTTGCACATGGTTTTAAAACCATGTGCAAGGCCCTCCTAAACCATGTACAATAAAACGATGGGTTGTTTAGAAGGACCATGTGCAAGGCCTCCTAAACCATGTACAATAAAACTATTGGTTGTTTAGGAGGCCTTGCACATGGTTTTAAAACCATGTGCAAGGCCCTCCTAAACCATGTACAATAAAACGATGGGTTATTTAGAAGGCCTTGCACATGGTTTTAAAACCATAAACCATGTGCATGGTTTTAAAACCATGGTTTAAAACCATGTGCAAACCATGTGCACATGGTTTATGGTTTTAAAACCATGTGCAAGGCCAACATTTTTTATTATTTTGTTAAGTAAAATCATTACAACATCTCCCCCATATTAGGTTTTTTTCTGGCCAACATTTATTTTGGCCTATAATTAAAAAATTATTTTTTATTAATAAAATAACGTTACGTAACGTTACAAGATCTCCCCCATACTGTGTTGTAGAGCGCCTCTCGGCGCAATAACATACATAGATTCCTATGCAATAGTGTTGATAGATTCTAATAATCACTGTCATCTGAGCCGGCTGAGTAAAAAACAGATGTATTCAGGATGACCCAGTTTGACTTGGCCAAGTCTGACTAAAACCAGCTACTTAATCCAGTATGACAAAAATGTGGAGGCATTTTTTTGTTTTGAGGGGATTTCAATTATGTACATTGGTTAAAAATTGTCTCATGCCAATTAATGAACAAGATAAAGTCATAAATGATCCATTATATATTATTGGATATGCATCACTATTATGATTGCTATTGGTAACTTGGTTCATTCCTATTAGATTTGATAATAAATTTAGGAATTTGGTAAATACGGTTTCCTAGCTTGAGAGAAGGGTTGCTACATGTTTTCACATAAAAAGTGGATTTCTTTTTTCTAAACACATTTTGGCATTGTCGCAGAGCATATTGCATTGTCATTTAAATTAAACTTGATATAATCAATTGATGTTATAAGCTTTTGCATCATAAAGTAATGGATATCTCATCCCAAGAGAGGATATATATGCCTAGTTTCCTTTAGGATATTTTCTTATCTAGCTCCCTTTATTTATGACCATCGAGTTGATTTATTTAACATGATTTGAGGTTTCTCACCAGTTGAGACTATTAAGTGTTTATAGTTGTATGTAAACTAATGATATCCAACTACAATAGCCAGATTCAAGGAAAAATAGTTTCCCATTGGACAATTCCAACTAATTAGTACTCGAGCTTTGACACACTACACCAAAACGTTTGGATCGACAGGGAGGTCAGTCAATTATTTAGTTTAAATGGTATTAAATTAAAGCATTTGAGTATCTTTTGCAGTGGCTTACAAATACAATCAAGCTGATAATCTTGTGACTGCAACTATAGTGAAATCAAATAGAAGCTTTTTAATGTTTTTACCTAATTTGTTTTAGTTTGCAATAAAAAAACTCTCTTTTATACCAATTAAAAAGTGACAAAATAGTATATTCAGAGGCAAAGCGTATTCTTTGAAATATGCCCGTCAACCTGTAAACATGGAATGGGTTACCAGATCTTTAGAAATTCTGAAAAATATCAAACAGATGGCCTTCTAGCTAGAGCTAACACTTTACCAGGTAGGATTAGTCAACAACAAGGTTGTTGCAAATTTTTGGAGCCTCCTAAACCCTTGTTTCTTAAGGGCATGATGGACGGCGTTACGGATTTGAAGTTTTGAACCATCCCACCATTATTTCTCATGCTTCTTATGGAAATTTTAGCAGGAATAGGAAATATTTGGAGTACTCTTGCACTTTTTGGAAGACTACAAGTCCCCTTATGGAGCCAGATGTTTCCACCCAAAATTACAGGCCCATTTTGGCACTTCTGGAAGTTCCTCTTAAAAGTATCATGATGCATGTTAGGGCCATCGGTTTGCTTCTAGCTATTTGGTTTATGTTCAGTAGGAGAGGTTTTCTTCAAGGTTGTTCAGTACCTTTGAAATTCCAGACTTCCAAACGATTATGAACAACACTAAATTTTATTAGGTGTATTCTAGTTCTTAGAATAAATTGCCATGGAGTGTTGTTCTAAAAGGAGATTGTCATTGAATGACTTTGTTGAAATTAGATACAATGACCCATAGAAGAATATTTCTATTGAATCCTAGAGTGAGAATGTCCAATGCTTACATGGAATAAATCTTGCAGGTGTACTGATTATAGGCATTGTAGCAGCAACTGTACTCTAATTAGTAGATGTCCATCATCGCTCATGCCTGCCACTTCAAAATAAAGCTTTACTGTTGCATTTACTTTGATATTTGTCCCTAATATTGGTGATAAAACACTCTTTATCCTTGCATTAGTGGCAACTTAATATTCAAGGCTCAAGAGGATTGGTGCTTGCTTATCCTTGGGAACATTTTCATTAGTGGCAAAAATATCTGAAGACTTTTAAGCTGTTTTTTGTAGATTAGAATCTATGCATGTACATGATTAGCATTAACATGGAAGGGGTTGTCGGCATTATAACCCCACAATATGATTAAGATAGAAACCTCAGATTCTAAAGATAATAAAAAAGGGCCCTACTTTCCTCTAATGGACAAACATTAATAACGGTAGTTGTGTTAAGAAGGTGAAAATTGGAGAAGATGTTGGTTTGATTTTGCTTCAGTCATGGTTACAATAGATATTTCTAGAGTCTGTCAACAACTTAAATCCAGAATAGGGACAACAAGGAATTGTGATCGAGGAGCTACCTAAGGACAATAAATCTATAGCATCTGAATCTAAACCTGCTAACACATAACCCATCATTGAACACCCATATGATGAGCCCATTCGAGGTGATCTAGAGCATGAATCAAGAAGTATTAGATAACAGTTTCACCCTAGTTTACATCTCAGGAATTCATCTACCATGGATATCCAATCACTAGGCTTGAGGTTTTCTATTATACATCTTCATTTAAAGGGATAATTGATCCAATGGAATAGTTTTATGGGATTATGATTAAAGATGCGATGTATTTTGTTGGGATGTTCATGCTTTAGAAGGATGTTTTGTTTTGTTTGTTTCCATTATTGTCTCATGTTATGGGTGTCCTTCACTATTTATAGTTGCACACTATTTATTGGTTATTAGTACATGGTTATGATGGTGCATCTTCTATTAAGTCTCCCACTTACTCTTATACAAATTGAAAATCCACTTGGACTAATTATGGCACATCCTACTATGGCTTAGATATATAATCTTCTCCATGCTCTTAAACCCACTTTCTTCATATTCCTTGTCCCCATTATCCTTTGGACCAGATCTGGTTTCGTTCCACCATCCCATTTACTTTTAAGTTTCATCTTATACCTTTCCTTAGGGGCACCCCCCTTGTGCTGGAGGAGCCAGCCTAAATTTAGAGGAAGAGTTGTTGTGGTGACAGTGGGAAACATCCTTCCTTAGTTCCCATGAGGTTGCAATCATGTCTTAGGGATTTCTCACTTGAGTGCAACCTTGGGTAGTAACAATATCTATTGACATCCATGAGCTTTATTAAGGGTGATAGAAATTAGAAACCATAACATTCATAGTAAACCAAAGATACCTGTGATTGTAAAATCTACAAAATGGCATTAGAATTGTTGTAGTTTATCAAACTGAAGCAATCTGAGATTCTGATTCAAAATGATTCAGAATTATTTTGATGTAGTAAGTGCATATTTGTCCTTTATGGTTCATAGCATGGCTACCATGAAACATCATTCAGAATTCATATTACAAATGCAAATAGCAACCTGTATGTAATCCAGGGAACCATAAAGCAATTAGAGAAAATTCTTCTCATGATGGTTGTTGACAATGCATGTGAATGGAAGCTATAAATTGAGATAATGAATATATCCATCAGCTGAGATATGGAGCCATTGTAGGCATCATAATAACTGCAAATATAACAACATAATCAATTTTGAAGCTCAGGTCAAAATTCTAGCTAGCTGCATACCATTCAAGATCGAAACTCATTGGAAAGGTGGCATGGTGTGGTTGTTAAGTTTCATGACCCAAGATAAAAGGAAATATCTTTAAGGTGAGCAAAATTAGAAGAGAAAACAACAATATATATCCCATTTTAAGTTATTTTTATTTTCTCACAACCTATTTCAAAGCACAATACATGAAGGTCAACATAAATGATAGAAACAATAACAAAGAAAATTTTCTTCAATGCTATAATTGTCTAACTTAGAGCCTATTCTAGAGAATGACTCTCATATGCAAAATAGTAAAATAAATTTCATAATCAATTCATAGAGTTACTGTATCATCCCATGGTACCCTTCAAATAAATGTGATTATCTCATTTTCTATACTTTGCATGGAGATGGATGTCTTGCCTTGATCTGTAGCAGGTTCATATCTTGGGCTTTATCTCATACCATGGATCCTAACTGCCTAAGGATTTTTTGGATCACATATACTTCACAGGACGAAGCTATTGAGGTCGAGTTTGAGTTGATATATTTTTAAAACATGGACTTGAGAATGAGATGCTTGATTAGTAGTTATTTATTGGAGGTGGATTTCCTTCACATATCCCAAATGTTGTTTGCATTGGCTCTTATACCTCTCACTACCACAATCCCCTTTGTGACTCACTTTGCAATGGTTATAGTGTGCTATAGGGTCTAACGAGTAAAAGAGTTAAGACTTTATGATATGTAGTGAAGAATATTGTCATAGATATACATCCTAAGAGACATAACTATGCTAAGGTACATGATTCTAATACTAACAATAATCATCTAATTGAAGGTCATGATATAGTGAAACACCAAATTTGATGTATGAGACTCCCTTGTTTGTGAGGAGAGGGACTTCCTTTTCGTAACGATTTAATTGCTTGGTCTATGAAAGTGTACATACCCTGCTAACCCTCTTCAAATTTGAATTGTGAGTTCAAAGGAAGAAACACATGTTCTTCATGAGAGTGGTTACTAACTTACTAAATATAATTTATAAGTATTACCCTCCCATCTAAGAAGGCCTTGCCTTTCTAGCACATAAGACAACAAATGAAAAGATTGATAAAGTTCATAGCATTGAAGAAGTGTTTAATATTTTATCCATTCTAGGTGGACTTTAAATTCCTTTTAGCCTTGAGGTGTGTTTAATATCCTTCTCCGATGCTTTAGGTGACTTGTGTACATTTTCTGAAGGTTTATTTTTCTTGCATTATTTCATTGAAAGATAGTAAAATGTTTTATTTTCATCTTGACAAAAGGACGCATAATTTCACATCAATGAGATTACATTGTTAATTGTAGATTGCTTATTCTGTAAAAAAAAATTCATCCAAATTAAGTTTTTTTATAATGCTTGGATAGGAATTTGTAAGTGATTGGCTAATTGACTGTTAATGTAATTGTTGACCAGAAAGTAATTCAACAATTATATAGATTTCTGTCTATTCACAATATTCAGAATTCTTTGCATATTTGCTTTACGTGTAAGATTCTTGTAAGCCTTTCCTTTGAATTAGAAGAACGGAAAATAATTGTGTTTCCTCTTATTTCTTTTAAGAGGTTGTTATTTGTTGCAAACTTAGTAGACCTTTGTAGGCGTTCACCATATATGTTTTTAAAAACTGTGAAATACATATCCTTGGGAAACCTTGGATCCAACAGGCAGTTTCAACTTCCCATTGTTTCAAAGATGTTATCCAGATTAAATTGTATTCTTCAGTATCAAGAGCTCAATATGTCACTGTGGGAATTGATCTTGTGTGGGGAGGATATCACTCATCTCAACTTCCCTGGATACACGCAATTCTTGTAAGGTTTAGAAAATGCTGATCAATTTTAAAAATGTACGCATGCAATACCATCTAATGTATGTATATGGTCATGTGATGTTGAAGTACATCATTATTTTTTAATAGCCTATACACTATTTTGTTCACTATTTTGTTGTGGATAAGCTTATTCTGCCATGATTAGGTAGGTTAGAGTGACTCTTAATTATGAGAGAAAGGAAATATAATCTCACTGAGTGAACTTGCTATACAAACTGGCATGTGACATGCTATAACATACTTATCTTCTAGGCTGTCTTTAGGAGCCAAATCAATTTATATGTCAGAAAGGGTTGATTTATAGATAACATAGAATTATTTTTATTCTTTTGTATTCCAGCCTATGATGCTAATTAGGGAGTCACTGTTTTACCTAGCAGATGCGTCTTTTCTTTCCTCTAGCATGACTTGATCATGCTCTTTCATGGATAACTCATTTATCACTTAGTTTAGATTACTTCATGCTTTTGTAGTAGCCCTCTGCACATCTGCAGGAGTAATTGCTAATTGCTGATTGTACTTGTTTTCAGTTGCTTTGACCTACCTTTTTGATCATTGGTTGGACAATAATATATTTATCTTGTCTTTTTTCTCTTCCCATTGTTTACTGGAATGTATTGTTCTATGGTGTGCACTAGATAGTTGAATTTCCTGCAAGTTTCCGATATTATTTATGAATTATACATGCCAAGTGTCTAAGATTGAGTTTCCTTTGCAACCCTCTATCCTTACACATTATGGACATGTCTCCATCAGCAGTTCTTCCACTCTCAAAGTTGCCTCGGGTTTATTTTCTTGCAGTTGGGTAGAATCAGCAATAAGTATCAGAAATTGAAACATTTCTTGGTTATCTCCTCAAAAGGGACAAGGTGAGCCTTCAATTTTACTGCCTCTTTACAATTTCAAAAGGTATAGGAGGGTTTTCTTGATTTTCATTGCATTAAATTATTATTGCATGGTTGTAAAGAGTGACTAATTCTGGAAACAACATTTATTTTGTTTTCAGTTACTTCTATAGCAGAATAGACAGTAGTTCAGTTAATAATGGTGAGATTCATTCAACATGTTTGATCCCAAATTAAGTGAAGCATGGCCAAAAGATATATAGATATGAGTATATTAATATGCAGGATTGCAAGATGGTTATCAAATTCCCATATGTTGTTAATTTGGTTTCATTGTTTCTTTAAAAACAAAGGTGGTCTGAAAAATTTGTTTTTTGTATATCATCTGTGTTAAAGGTTGTTGTTTGTCATTTTGGATGGTATGAGTTCCTTATAACACCACCTGCTGGAACTTTGGATCGTGTTGGTGTTGCTTATCGCCTTATGAAATTGCATAGGGATGATGAAGTTCCAGGTTTTTGCTGGATCATAATGATAAATGGTTATTAGTAATCATATTTGTTTTCTCCGCTTTTCCAGTTCTATTTTCATTATTTAATTGTCATTTATTGAAAAATATCCTTGCTAATAACAAAGTTTTGCTGGTCAGATAACATAAATAGAGAACCCATGCTTGCTCAAGTGGATGCTGTAATTTGGCCGCAGAATCCAAATTTATACTCCAGGGTATTGCAGGATGATATAATATGTGAAGATTCTCATTCTAAGGTGGTTGTAGAGGATGCTTACTTGGGGACGTAAAATTCTCAAACATTACATCTAAGGCTGGTGAAGGGAAATGCAACTTGCGGGATCTCTAAGGACCATCAACAAGGTGGACCGTACCCGAATGTGTCAGCTCCACCTGAACACATAAGTTCCTTCCGTAGAGCATCTGAAAATGTTAGCAAGCATATTCAGAGTGATTCACCTCGAGTAAAAAACAACATTTCACCTCTGATTGAGAATGTTCCATGACAAATGGAACAAGGAGCTCTCCATAGATTCCAAAAGTGGGAAGTCAATCAGAAAAGATCATATACAAATGTGGTTAAGCGCGAGTTTTCCCAGACACACCCTCAATACTTGGAGACATTGAGTCATAATCATGCAAAATGGATTTTTAATGCTCTTGCTGAACTTATTGATAATTATAGGGATGCCAATGCCTCTCGTTAAGCTAGGAATCAATTCAACATGGATAAAAAAGGTGAGTCCTAGGAGCTATTATGTAATCCATTTTGTGAGATTTGATGCTCAGGATTATTGCATGAAGTGCTTTTAACAGGTTGGACATATCGATTCAAATGGAGTATCATAAGAAGGCTGGAAAAAGATCCTTGTGCTTTCCATTGTAGACAACGGTTATGGCATGACACATTTTAATATTGAAAGAATACTCTCATTTGGTCATAAACGCCCTGCTAGAGAGAACAAGGAACTTATTGGCAGGTTTGGAGTAGGTTTCAAGGTGAGCATTTGCTTGCTATTTTTATTGAATGCTATTGATTAGTTAATATTTAGATGAACTGCAATGTTCTTTTCTCTTTTTGAAGTTTTGTTTATTGTATTCTTTGAAATTTCCTTGTATTGGACTTTTTTGTGAATCTTTTGGATTTGGTGTTGGATTTTCATTCTTGACCATTTGTTCTAATGGCATTTTAAATACACAACTATCCTTGAATAGTAATATGATATTTGTGTTTAAATCTTAGAGGAGGGTATATGGATTTTGATCTTACAGTACACAGTGAAACAAAAGCAAAATCCCATTTGAAAGCCATAAAAGAATACTCACCATTTAATGAATGTCTTATAGGAAACAAGTTTGCAAGGTTCAAAGAAGATGGAACTGGGATAGACATTTATGTCTACAACCTACAACTTGGATATGTGGGGATCAGATTATAGTCTTCAATGGGATGACCAAACTCATGAAAGTAGAAATTATCGAAATAAACGAGATATATGGATAAGATCAAGACGCGTATGTTCACATCTGGGTCAAATGAGTCAAGAGGTAAGTAGGACAGAAATGAGTTTTTGTGTTTCTTGTGGTTGCTATGTTATTTTCTTCTTATATGGTCCTATTTTAAAGTACCAGGTCTATGAAATGAACTTGAGAAGAGTATGAATTTTATAGATAAATAAAATTCAGGATGGAACATAGCAAGATCAATAGGTTTGAGTGTAATTTGAGGTGGCAAAGCTCATCACATCAGTAGCTGGAACATGCAAGCCATAGATCATAAGCAGATGATAATCAAACATTGCAAGGCACACCTAAATGTGTTTTCTATTTTTAAGTAATGTAATAATGTATATAGTCAATATCAACATTGTAATATAATAATGTATATAGTCAATATCAACATTTTACTAGCAGTAGCTAAACAACTAGTTACTCAAGTGTTTAAAAGCATTTGAAGAGGTCAAATTTTGCGTTGCAATGTTGTATGCTTGAGTGGTAGTAGTGGTTTAGGAGGGCCTTACACATGGTTTTAAAACCATGTATGAGGTAGATGTTTTGAATATTAATATAATTTAATTTATTCAATACATGAGAACCATATTAACATGATCCTAGATCTCACTTGAAGTTATATTTAGGATAGTATTGAAACGTATGTAATCTTTAGGTTTGAAACAATTTTATGTTTTCATTTTGAGGTGTGTTTTGGGGGATAATTAAAATTTTTATTTTTTATTATTAATTTTAATTTTGTGTAGACCGACATGTTGGGTATAAAATTTATTATTATTTTATTAGAGTGTCACGTACAAATGTGACAACATCTATCCCATACTGGGTTGGAGAGCACCTCGCTACTCTTGGTGCAATTTATAATAAAAAATAAAATTTTTAATTATCCCCCAAAACAATGTCTGCCACACAAACAACCCAATATGGGGATATGTTGTAATGTTCATACCTAACAAAACAATAATAAATAAATTAATTAATTATTGGCAAACAAAATGTTAAAACTATGTGCAAGGCCTCCTAAACAACCCATGGTTTTATTATACATGGTTTAGTAGGGCCGCACAAATGGTTTTAAAACCATGTGCAAGGCATCCTAAACAACCCATGGTTTTATTGTACATGGTTTAGGAGGGTCTTGCAAATGATTTTAAAACCATGTGCAAAGCCTCCTAAACAACCCATGGTTTTATTGTATATGATTTAGGAGGGCCTTACACATGGTTTTAAAACCATGTATGAGGTAGATGTTTTGAATACTAATATACTTTAATTTATTCAATAAGTGAGAACCATATTAACATGATCCTAGATCTCACTTGAAGTTATATTTAGGATATTATTAAAATGTATGCAATCTTTAGGTTTGAAACAATTTTATGTTTTCATTTAGAATAGTATTGCTAGGTTTTAAATAAGGATTTTTAAGTTATGAGACTATGAAATATAACTATTAAAATATGGTTTTTTAATAGTTAATCATTTATAATAATAAAAAATATTTAAAGAAATGCATATATCAATAAGTTCTTTTTTTAATTATATTTTAAATATGGTTTTAAACTATAATTAAAAATATAGTCATTTTATGAAATAGTATAATATTATAATGTTTTAATAGATATGTTTAAATATTAAAATGTTTTTAAAAAATAAGGTTTTTAAAATATAATTGAAAATATAATTTATTTATGAAATAGTATAATATTATAATGTTTTAATACTATTAATGTTTTAAGAATTTAAATAATAAAAAAGTTTTTAAATCACATTTTTTCTAAATATGTTTTAAATAATTTTTTTTAATTATAATTGCAAATATAGTCAAATTGAAAAATATTGAATTTCAATAAGAGAATTTCATTACCATTTCATTAACTTGTACAATGAGTTTTTCTTTGCATAGGTTTCAGTGTATGGTGTATTAATATTAATGCATAAATTAGTAGCTACATTGATTAGTTCTAATGGTGTATTAATACGTGGAGAGGTTTGCACCTAGAGAGTTTGATCCCTCTCGGTGCTTGATAGAGCTCGATATTTGGATCTACACTAGTCTATGCTCATGTTGTATTGTACTAGTGTTAAGGTTCTATTGTCTAATACATTTGTTGGGAGAATTAGTTTGATCTTTTTTTTTTTAATTCTACTTGATTGCACCGAGAGAAGCGAGGTGCTCTCGAGCACAGTATGGGAGAGATGTTGTCACGTTTGTACCTAACGCTCTAATAAAATAATAATAAATTTTATACCCAACATGTCGGCCTACATAAAATTAAAATTAATAATATAAAATAAATTTTTTAATTATCCTCCAAAACAATGTCTACCACACAAACAACCCAATATGGGGATATGTTTAATGTTCATACCTAACAAAATAATAATAAATTGATTAATTAATTATTGGCAAAAAAATGTTGAAACCATGTGCAAGGCCTCCTAAACAACCCATGGTTTATTGTACATGGTTTAGTAGGGCCTCGCAAATGGTTTTAAAACCATGTGCAAGGCATCCTAAACAACCCATGGTTCTATTGTACATGGTTTAGGAGGGTCTTGCAAATGATTTTAAAACCACATGCAAAGCCTCCTAAACAACCCATGGTTTTATTGTATATGGTTTAGGAGGGCCTTACACGGTTTTAAAACCATGTATGAGGTAGATGTTTTGTATAGTAATATACTTTAACTTATTCAATAAGTGAGAACCATATTAACATGATCCTAGATCTCACTTGAAGTTATATTTAGGATAGTATTAAAATGTATGTAATCTTTAGGTTTGAAACAATTTTATGTTTTCATTTAGGATAGTATTGCAAGGTTTTAAATAAGGGTTTTGAAGTTACGAGACAATGAAATATAACTATTAAAATATGGTTTTTTAATAGTTAATCATTTATAATAATAAAAAATATTTAAAGAAATGCATATTAATAAGTTCTTTTTTAATTATATTTTAAATATAGTTTTAAAATATAATTGAAAATATAGTCATTTTATGAAATAGTGTAATATTATAATGTTTTAATAGATATGTTTAAATAGTAAAAATGTTTTTAAAAAATAAGGTTTTTAAAATATAATTGAAAATATAATCTATTTATGAAATAGTATAATATTATAATGTTTTAAGAAATTTAATGTTTTAATAGTATTAATGTTTTAATAATTTAAATAATAAAAATGTTTTTAAATCACATTTTTTTCCAAATATGTTTTAAATAATTTTTTTTAATTATAATTGCAAATATAGTCATATTGAAAAGTATTGAATTTCAGTAAGAGAATTTCATTAGCATTTCATTAACTTGCACAATGAGTTTTTTCTTTGCATAGGTTTTAGTGTATGGTGTATTAATATTAATGCATAAATTAGTAGCTACATTGATTGGTTCTAATGGTGTATTAATACCTCGAGAGGTTTGCACCTGGAGAGTTTGATCCTTCTCGGTGCTTGATAGAGCCTAGGATTTGGATCTACGCTAGTTTTATCTTAATTGAATACAAATATCTAGGCTAGCATCTATAATAAGAAATATTTTCTTTAATATTAGAACAAGCAATGGCGCTTTTAACATTTTGATGATTACTTTGTAACCATTATCAAAACCTAAGTTGGGTGCTTTGTTGTATTATTTCCTCGTACTTAACATATGGTAGACATAAGTATTATATTATACTGTATAAAATAATATTTGTATATATGACCTTATATATATTATATTATGTATACATCTATAATATTAGATTTATAGCTATATGATATAATCTAATGATATTTGACTATAGTATGTTTTAGCACTTGTGCTAAATTTTGGATAGATGTCTGCAGTAATTGCCTTGTAAAAGAGGGTATAGGAAAAAACGTGGCAAAAAAATCTCTGTGTTTAATGATTTCGAGGTCACCGATGAAGCTTATCCCAATCCCGAGTGAGTAACTAGGTTATCCCATGGCACGTAAAATTGACATAGACAGCGCAGGAGTAAGCAAAAGGCAAGATCAACCGTCAGATGAGCTTGCATCGCAGATCGATAGTTATGAAGGGTTTGTACAATGAAAGGCACTGGATAGATAAGGGTGCATCGTGGTTGTGAATCCCAAGAGAGCCTACACATCTTAAATAGTCAGGATCCTCGATGAGAAAGATCTATGGAGGATAGTCTTTTCGCCACCCCCAACTGGCACAATAGATAATAAAGAGGATGACCGCGAAGTGTCTGAAGGCCCCATGCTTTTGAATGATGATGATCTGGCAAGGATCTAATCAATAGTCCGAGCTATTTTCACAGTGGGAAGGTATGCGATGGATAAGCCATGAATGGGACAATGAGAAATCGCGTAACACCTGACACCATTGATGACAAATATTAGGCGGGTTAATCAACCGACAACCCTGATCTATTTTACGATAAGGACATGCGTAAAGGTTAACCAACCACCGGATCAAGAAGCTGAGTAGGGGCCACATGGTTGAACAATTGAGATCTAGCATAGAGGAGATCTACGGCTAGAGTCTGTTTCATTGTCTGAAGATGCCAAGGGAAATAAGGAAGCGATGGGTTGCGAAACAGAGGCATGTACAAGACTCGGTGGTGGAGATTGATTCGAGGAGAGTTCCATGGCAGATAGTGATTCCGCCTATTGAACATGCATGGAGCAAATCACCCTCAATATTTGTGAAATACAGTGCCCCCATTAAAGAATAATGATAGAGATTGAAGATGCTTTCGATCAAAGGGATGAAAATGTTTCCACTCAATTGAAAATTGTATGAGAAGGAATCAGGGTCGAAAGTTACAGGGTTGCATATGGACCACCCATTTTACAGGATGCTATGAAGACCAAAACAGAGATCCACGGTGAAAACCACTCAACTTATCCGAGATGTGAAGAAGCAACGTTTTGGGGGTGAGTACGGAAAGGGAAGAGGTGACGAGTAATTGAAGTTCCAGACGCCATTTAAAAGGATCTACGACCATAAATCAAATCCACGACATAGATCACTTCCCAAAATCTGAAGTTTACTACCTCATGCGTATGATAATCGGGGGCGCCTTAGTGATCGAATTTTTTATGGAAGATAAGTATGGCCTTCACACGAATTAGGATAAGGAAATAGAGGCGCAGAGACCAAGGAAATCCCGATACCATCACTAAGAGAGGTCAATGAACACCGAATGTCTAGTCCACATGCCATGGGCTAACTATGGGCTAATGAGGATTGAAGCCAGAGATCACTTCCAGCGTTGATAGCATGACGTTGTGACCAAAAGGGGTGGCTCAGCTGGTACCTCCGCATAAGGGTTGGACCATGAACCCATGTGATCGTGTGTGCTGTCATCATGGTAATAGTTGATGGCATGTATGAAAGTGTGATGGGGCCATTGTTGAGTTCGACCACTTGGCCCTTTATAAATGCCACAGCCAGAGCCATTCAAAGGTACATACTAGGTAAATGTTGAAGGGAGGTGAAGGTTGCTAAATGTTACTTGGCCAAGAATCCTGAGACTTTTGAAAGGAGGGATTTGATGGACTTCCCGCTTAAGAAACCTATTTGTCAAGGTATTCTATTAGCCGATGGACACCACTCCAAAATTCTACTTTTTGTGGGTTTTGATGCTAAGAGGGCTCCAAACATCAAGGAAAAGATGTTCATTACATTATAAAGTTTTTTTGACGCCAGTAAGGTCGACGAAAGGATGTTGATCAAATTAGAACGACCTTCTGAGGCTGGTGTGGACAATGTTGTCCCAATAAAATGCAACACCCCCCTGGAAGCAGTTCCTAGGGTCTCCAGTCAGATGGGTATCCTACCGAAGCCTCCAGATGTGGTCATTATCTCCATAATCACAACATGTAGTATCCATTGCTAGGAGTAGTCATTCGGAGTGCATGCTCATATGGGAGGAGGGTGGATCAAATGCCTTCGTCATCATCTTTGTGAACTCCACTTACTAACTTTATCTGGGGTGATGATGAATCTAAGGAGATGTCACGTCGTTACGACCTGTAGGAGGACCATTTTCCTGGGAGAAAGAGAAGCATAAGAATGACAAGCCCGTCAAGGGCTTGTTACTGTCGAAAAATGGGGCGGTCCTCCCAGGCCTCTATGAATGAAAGTGTTTCCAGGATTCAGAAGTATCAGGCTAGGAGCCAAACATATAGGGGTCATAAGCCTTCATGCCAGCTGGGAATGCAAGCAGAACATGCCATCGAACATATAATGCACATAAAGGTCAGATGGAGCCAATTCAGCCGGTACGGCAAGGCCAGGGGGCATGTCCGAAAGGGATAAATCGTTATAGAAGCATCACTGTCAAAGAAAGCGTGGCTTCATCCAGATGCCGCGGTGTCTTTTGATACACCATGCCCATCACTTCTTATTACCTATTTTGGTAGTAAATAGTGGTGAATCGGCCACATTAGGCAATTTATTAGGATTCGTTATAATGATTCGGGATTCGATCCTCATTTTGTAACCGAATTTGATACCCTGTTTCGGGACGTATCTCGGGGGTAATTTACATTAAAAATATAGCCTCCTCATAGGAGAATAGAGGTTGGATTGACTTTCATTTTTTAGGCCTCAGCACAGGTATTGTAGTTCTGCAAACATTTTTGGGAGTAGTAATGAAAGTGTCTGTATTTAATTTGTGTTTCTTTGTTATGCCATTTTAATATGTGTTATTTTCTACAAAAAAGTTTTCTAGTTGTACGAGAAGAATTCATTTCTTTAAGCACTCTTTTCGTCAGATGTAGCATTCGTTATGTGTTTGTAATGGTTGTTATGGAATTCATCCGTAGTTAGATGCTCCACCTTTGCCATTTCCCTCATTTTGGTATTATGCTAAAGGTGTTGCAAGGGATTCATCCATCGATAGATGCCCCTTGTCGTGCTGGGATTTTCTCCTTTCTGCTACCATTGCTTAAAGATATTTAACTAAATGTTGTGCTTACTTTTCCTCATAATACATAAGAGAAATTCATTTTCATCATCTCCTGTAACGTCCTTAAATGTTTCAAACTGTGACTCCATCTCCTAATGGTTTTATTATTTGTCTGTCTTTCAATCTTTTAATTTACAAACCACTCTGTTACCAACAGAAATCTAGCCTTATGCATGTGTGTTTAAAGTCGTATGTATATGTGAATGCTACCGTGATAAGAGAGAGGCATCTCTGAATGTATTGGCTAGAATACAGTCTAAAGGTTGGTTGAAAGGTTGGTCTAAATGAAAACAATTTTATGTTTTCATTTAGGATAGTATTTCAAGTTTTTAAATAAGGGTTTTTAAGTTATGAGACAATGAAATATAACTATTAAAATATGTTTTTTTAATAGTTAATTATTTATAATAATAAAAAATATTTAAAGAAATTCATATCAATAAGTTCTTTTTTAATTATATTTTAAATATAGTTTTAAAATATAATTGAAAATATAGTCATTTTATGAAATAGTATAATATTATAATGTTTTAATAGATATGTTTAAATAGTAAGAATGTTTTTAAAAAATAAGGTTTTTAAAATATAATTGAAAATATAATCTATTTATGAAATAGTATAATATTATAATGTTTTAAGAAATTTAATGTTTTAATAATTATAATGTTTTAATAGTATTAATGTTTTAATAATTTAAGTAATAAAAAGTTTTTAAATCACATTTTTTCCAAATATGTTTTAAATAATTTTTTTTAATTATAATTGCAAATATAGTCAAATTGAAAAATATTGAATTTCAGTAACAGAATTTCATTAGCATTTCATTAACTTGCACAATGAGTTTTTTCTTTGCATAGGTTTTAGTCTATGGTGTATTAATATTAATGCATAAATTAGTAGCTACATTGATTGGTTCTAATGGTGTATTAATACCTGGAGAGATTTGCACCTGGAGAGTTTGATCCCTCTCGGTGCTTGATAGAGCGTAGGATTTGGATTTACGCTAGTTTTATCTTAATTGAATACAAATATCTAGGTTAGCATCTATAATAAGAAATATTTTCTTTAATATTAGAACAAGGAATGTCGCTTTTAACATTTTGATGATTACTTTGTAGCCATTATCAAAACCGAAGTTGGGTGCTTTGTTGTATTATCTCCTCGTACTTATAACATATGGTAGACATAAGTATTATGTTATAGTGTATAAAATAATATTTGTATATATGATCTTATATATATTATATTATGTATACATCTATAATATTATATTTATAGCTATATGATACAATCTAATGGTATTTGACTATAGTATGTTTTAGCACTTGTGCTAAATTTTGGATAGGCGCCTGCAGTAATTGCCTTGCAAAAGAGGGTATAGACAAAAACTCTCTGTGTTTGATGATTTTGAGGTCATTGATGAAGCTTATCCTAATACCGAGTGAGTAACTGGGTTATCCCATGGCATGTAAACTTGACATAGATAGCGCAATAGTAAGCGACAAGCAAGATCATCTATCGGATGAGCTCGCAGCACAGATCGACGGTTATGAAGGGTTTGCACAGCGAAAGGCACTAGACAGATAAGGGTGCATTGTGGTTGCGATGCCCAGGAGATCCTACACATCTTAAACGGTCGGGATCCTTGATGAGAAATATCTACGGAGGAGAGTCTTTTCTCTGCCCCCAACTGGCATAATAGATAATAAAGAGGATGACCGCGAAGTGTCAGAAGGCCCCACGCTTTTGAATGATGATGATCTAGCAAGGATCCGATCAACGGTCCCAACTATTTTCGCAGTGGGAAGGTGTGGTACAGATAAGCCAGGAATGGGACAATGAGAAATCACATAATGCCTCACACCCTCGATGACAAAGATTTGGTGGGTTAATCAACCAATGACCCTGATCTATTTCTCGATAAGCACATGTGCAAAGGTTAACCAACGAGCAAATCACAAAGCGGGGTAGGGGTCACATGGTTGAATGGTCGAGATATAGCATAGAGGATATCTACGACCAGAGTCTGTTTCATTGTACGAAGGTGCCAAGGGAAATAAGGAAGCAAGGGGTTGCAAAATAGAGGCTTGTAAAAGACTAGGCGGTGGATATTGAGTCAAGGAGAGTTCCACGATGGACAGTGATTCCGCCTAGTGAACATGCGCAGAGAAAATCACCCTCAATATTTGTGTGATACGGTGCCCCCGTTAAAGATGAATGACTGATATTGAAGAGCCTTTTGATAAAAGGGCTGAAAATGATTCCGCTCGATTGAAAATTGTATGAGAAGGAATCGGGTTGAAAGTTACATGGTTTCATATGGACCACCCATTTTACAGGCCGTTACGAAGATCAAAACGAAGATCCATGGTGAAAACCTCTCTTCTCATCCCAGATGCGAAGAAGCGACATTTTAGGGGTAAGTATGGAAAGGGAAGAGGTGACGGGTAATTGAAGGTCCAGATGCCATTTAAAAGGATATATGACCATAAATCAAATCCATGACATAGATCACTTCCCAAAATCCGAAGTTTATTGCCTGATGCGTATGATAATCAAGGGTGCCTTAGTGATCAATTTTTTATGGAAGATAAGTATGTCCTTCACACGAAGTTGGATAAGGAAATAGAGGCACAAAGAGAAAGGAAATATCGATACCATCACCAGGAGAGGTCAATGAACATCAAATGTCTAGTCCACATGCCATGGGATAACTATGGGATGATGATGATTGAAGCCAGAGGTCACTTCCGACGTTGATAGCATGACGTTGTGACCAAAAGGGCCGGCTCGACTGGTACCTCTGCATAAGGGTTGGATCATGAACCGACGTGATCATGCGTGCTACCATCATGCTAATTGATGATGGCATGTGTGAAAGTGTGACGGGGCCATTGTTGAGTTCGACCACCTGGCCCTTTATAAATGCCACAACCGGAGCCATTGAAAGATACAGACTAGGTAAATGTTGAAGGGAGGTGAAGGTTGCTAAATTTTGCTTGGCCAAGAATACTGAGAGTTTTGAAAGGAAGGATTTGATGGCCTTCCCACTTAAGAAACCTATTTTTCGAGTTATTCTATTAGCCGATGGACACCACTATGAAATTCTACTTTTCATGGGTTTTCATGCTAAGAGGGATTCAACCATTAGGGAAAATATGTTCATTACATTATAAAGGTTTTTCGACACCAGTAAGGTTGATGGAAGGATGTTCATCACATTAGAACGACCTTCTGAGGATAGTAAGGACAAATTTTTCCCAATAAAACAAAATACCCCCCAGAAGCAGTTCCTAGGGTCTCCAGCCATATGGGTATCCAACCAAAGCCTCCAAAATTGGTCGTTGTCTCCATAATCACAATGTGTAGTATCCATTACTAGGAGTGGTCGTTCGGAGTGCATGCTCGTATGGGAGGAGGGTGGATCAAAGGCCTTCGTCATCATCTTTGTGAACTCCACTTACTAACTTTATCTGGGGTGATGATGAATTTGAGGAGGTTTGCGCCAGTATGAACTATAGGAGGACCATTATCCTAGGAGAAAGAGAAGCATAAGAATGAAAATCCTGTCAAGGGCTTGTTACTGTAAAAAAATGGGGCAGTCCTACCGGGCCTCCATGAATGAAAGTGTTTCCAGGATTCAGAAGTATCAGGCGGGGAGCCAAAAATAGAAGGGTCATAATCCTTCGCTCTAGTTGGAAATGCAAGAAGAACATGCCATCGAACATAGAATGCACATAAAGTTCAGATGGATCCAATTCAACCGGTACGGCAAGGGGGGGGGGGCATTTCCGAAAGGGATAAATCATTATAGAAGCATCATTGTCAAAGCAAGCATGGATTCATCCAGATGCTGCAGTGTCTTTTGATCTAGCATTCCCATCACTTCTTATTACCTATTTTGGTATTAATCGTGGCAAATTGGCCACATTAGGCAATTTGTTAGGATTCGTTATAATGCTTCGGGATTCTATCCTCATTTTGTAACCGATTTTGATACCCTGTTTTTGGATGTATCTTGGGGGTAATTTACATTAAAAATATAGCCTCATCATAGGAGAATAAAGGAGGGATTGACTTTCATTTTTTAGGCCTCATCGCCGGTATTGTAGCTCTGCAAACATTTTTGGGAGTAGTAATGAAAACGCTTCTCCGTGGTTATGAGATTCATCATGGTGTCTGTATTTAATTTGTGTTTCTCTGTTATGCCATTTTAATATGTGTTATCTTCTACAAAAATGCTTTCTAGTTGTACGAGAAGAATTCATTTCTTTAAGCGCTCTTTTCATCAGATGTAGCATTCGTTATGTGTTTGTAATGGTTTTTATGGAATTCGTCCATAGTTAGATGCTCCATCTCTTCCATTTCCCTCATTTTGGTATTCTGCTAAAGGTGTTGCAAGGGATTCATCCATTGATAGGTGCCCCTTGTCATGTTGGGATTTTCTCGGTTCTACTACCATCGCTTAAAGATATTTAACTAAATGTTGTGCTTACTTTTCCTCATAATACAAAAGAGAAATTCATTTTCATTATTTGTTGTAACGTCCTTAAATGTTTCAGACTATGAATCCATCTCCCAACTTTTTTATTATTTGTTTATCTTTCAATCTTTTAATTTACAAACCACTCTATTACCAGCAGAAATCTAGGCTTCTGCATGCGTGTTTAAAGTTGTATGCATATGTGAATGCTACTGTGATAAGAGAGAGGCCTCTCTGTCTGTATTGGCTAGAATACAATCTAAAGGTTGGTTGAAATGGTTACCCCTGTGACTTCCTAACGCAGCCATAGGAAAATTTACAGGGTGCTAACATTTTGGCACCATTGACAGGGACTGAAAGAGAAAATCATCCCGGGGAAAAATGACATTGCTTAGTTCTATGACCTGGTTGAGTAGCCAGTCCTTGACACATATTGGTTGTATATTCTCTTATGACTCCACTCAAATCCTTTTAAGGCGACTCCACTGGGAACGTCGACAACCCAGAAGCTGTAAAGATCTTCAGAGGTTCCATGGTGACTCCATTGGGGACGATGATCCCAATATAGCAAAGCCTGGAAGGGCATGGTGAATAATGAGTTACTTAGTCATTTTTATCCAATAGATCTTGTCCTTCCTGGTACATATTTTCCTATCTTTCCCTAGGCTGGCCAAAATAGTTTTCCAATATCTTTAACGCTTAGGACAAGACCCTAGGTCCACCCACGTATATCCTTCTTTAAATACCGAGAAATCCCCTTCGCCCTGTACGTATGATTCGGACCGAAACCTTTCATCTGAAACCCATGAGGAAAATAATCATCCTTATAGGAATTGTGAAGTTACCGTCGACACTGTGCCCTTTTTTGAATCCCTAGAGAGGGATCTCCATCTCCCGTATGATCCGAAGCGCCCTCTGCCTACCTCTAAATGGGACACATTGAATGCTAGGATCAAAGGACCATCTTCCACTATGACCTCACCCTCCCCCACTTCAGAGCTCCAAGAGCCTTTACCATTTAGTTCTTTAGTCCCTCCTAAAAGCCCTACTAAATCCCCAACAAAGACTAAATGGTTTTCCCCCATACTTCTACCTGTAGTCCTCCACAACCTTCCCCAGGAGTATGCCAAAAGGATTAAACAATTTACTGGTAAGAAGGGGTATTCAGCTGAGGATCATGTGGGATGGTTTGCAGACTGGATTGACCTAGAAGAGGTGGACCATAACGACATTAAGGTCAGATTGTTTTCTCAAATCCTGGCTGGAGAGGTGAGAAGATGGTTCACTAGCCTTCTAGATAACTCCATTCTAAACTATTAGGATTTTGAAGATTCCTTCAAGGAAAAATGGGTAGAAAAGAAAGACCACAGGAGGTGGTTGTCCCAGTTCTATTCCATGAGGAGAGAAGAGGGTGGGTCTGTCCAGGAATTCTCTGATAGATTCATGAAAATATATAACGCTAACCCATCTAAGTTCAAACCTCCTCCTAGTGCTTCCCAACTCTAGTATGCTGAAGCTTTTGATAGAGAAGTCACCTTATAGCTAAGCAAAAGAAGATCAGTTTCTCTAGACAACATGATAAATGATTCCATAGAGGTAGAAATGAACTTGACTGCTGCAAGGGAGAAGGAGAGAGAAGAAGAAGAGAGAAGAAAGAACAAATATCTCACCCATCTTCCTCCCTCTAATACATTAGAGGCCGGGATGAATGAGCTGATGGAAGCCATGGAGAGGTGGATGGAAATATTCATGATGGACCACGGACCCTCCCCCATAAGCAATCAGGAATGTAGCGGATCTTTGTGTGTTGAGCAAGCTAAAGCAGCACTTGAAGATCTGCAGGAATGTACGGGGCCTCCTCTAATGGTATAAATCAAAGAGGACAAACAACTAAAATCTCCTCCACCTCCCCATCTTGCTTCCCATGAAGAATACTTTCAGTAGGAGGAAGGTAACTACCTGCCATTATGCTTTGCCTCATTTGATTTTCTGAGACAAATATTAAAGGTATTTAACCAAGCACATAAAATGGGGGTGAGGAATGATGTCATGGAATTTTTTAGGATGGAGGGTGAAGGGGATGAACAAGCAGAATATGTAGTGCATTCGATCTTTCCCCTTTACGATCACACGGAGGAGTAGATTAGGACTACACAGGAGGAATATTATAATTTATTTGGTGAAAGAAATAGCCTACCTATTGCAATTCCTGTCTATGAGGATTTTGAGGAATTTTTTAGGCCTCCCCTGTATGATAAGTATGAGGATGACTACCCACTGGATGAAGGTCCCAAATGGGATATCTCTTCCTACTCTTCTAGTACATGAGATTTAGATCACGAGGGGAGCATTTCACTTGATCACATAGAAGATATTCCCAGTGAAGTGCATAGGGGAAAGTATGGTTTGGATTCTAGCATTTGGGATAAGGCAACTGAGGCCTCAAGTACGGGTGGTCAAGAGATTCCTTTACATGAGTATTTCAAAGAACAACTTGATAGTATGAAAGGGGAGTTACAGTTGGACCCGACGATCATGGAGCCAACAAATGCTAGGAGAAGTGCAAGACAATCATGGTTTTTATGATCCAGTGGCTAAATACATGAAGCAATTTTTTCACGACAGGTGTATAGAAGAATTTCCAAAAGGCTATCATGGCCCAACGGCTACACATGTGGAGAAGCTATGCGTTAGGAATGGTGGGTTAATCATGCGTAGCAAAAGCCAGAGGTTCAAAAATAAGCTCCGACCATTCTTCCCCATGTTACTATTCTTCATCAAGCAGAAGGAAATAATTTGCATATGTAATCACTTGCTTGATTGGCTTCCCTGGAAGTCAGAAGTTACTTGACTAGGTAGTAATTCTCATGTAGGTAGGGTAGGTAGGAATGAATAAAATCAGCATGATGAGCATTTACTTAGAGAAAATATTTTGTTTTGTTTTATTATCTATTCAATTTTTTATTTTCAGAGCACGTTGGGAAGATTTCAGGAAATAATCGCAAGCCGGCCAAATGGATCAGGCACATGATCTATGCAAGTTCTTTTCTACCTCACAGGGAGGATAGCATCCCCGATTTGGAGCCGATGTTAGTACTTGTGCTAAATTTTGGATAGGCATCTGCATTAGTTGCCTTGCAGAAGGGGGTATAGGAAAAAACTCTCTGTGTTTGATGATTTTGAGGTTGTCGATGAAGCTTATCCCAAGCCCGAGCGAGGAACTAGATTATCCCATGGCACGTAAACTTGACATAAACAATGTAGGAGTAAGCAATAAGAAAGATAAGCCGTTGGATGAGCTGGCAATGTAGATCAATGGTTATGAAGGGTTTGCACAATCAAAGGCACTGGATAGATAAGGGTGCGTCATGGTTGCGATGCCCAGGAGAGCCTACACATCTTAAAAGGTTGGGATCCTCAATGATAAATATCTATGGAGGAGAGTCTTTTCGCCGCCCCCAACTGGCACAATAGATAATATAGAGGATGACTGCGAAGTGTTGGAAGGGACCATACTTTTTAACGAAGACAATCTGGCAAGGATCCAATCAATGGTCCTTGCTATTTTTGCAGCGGGAAGGTGCGCAACGGATAAGGGAATGGGATGATGCAAAATCACATAACGCCTCACACCCTTAACGACAGAGATTCGGTGGGTTAATCAACCAATATACCTGATATACTTTTCTATAAGGACATGGATGAAGGTTAACCAATGGGCGGATCGCGAAGCAGGGTAGGGGCCACATGGTTGAATGATTGAGATCTAGAATAAAGGAAATCTACGGCTAGAGTCTGCTTCACTATCTGAGATGCCAAGGGAAAGAAGGAGGAAAGGGGTTGCGAAATGGAGGGGTGTACAAGTCTCAACGTCAAATATTGAGTCAAAGAGATATCTACAGTGGACAGTGATTCCTCCTATTAAACATGCTCAGAGAAAATTACCCTCAATATTTGCGAAATACGGTGCCCCCATTAAAGATGAATGACAAGGATTGAAGACCCTTTCGATCAAAGGGATGAAAATGATTCCAATCGATTGAAAGTTGTATGAGAAGGAATTAGGATCGAAAGTTCGAGGGTTTCATATGGACCACCCATTTTACAGGCTGCTGCAAAGACCGAAACAAAGATCCACGGTGAAAACCACTCTGCTCATCCCAAATACAAAGAAGGAACGTTTTGGGGGTGAGTATGGAAAGGGCACAGGTGACGGGTAAATGAAGGTCCAGACACCATTTAAAAGGATCTATGACCATAAATCAAATCCATGGCATAGATCACTTCCTAAAATCCTAAGTTTACTGCCTCATGCGTATGATAATTGGGGGCGCCTTAATGATCATTTTTTTACAGAAGATAAGTATGGCCTTCACATGAAGTATGATAAGGAAACAGAGGTGCAGAGAGTAAGGACATCCTGATACCATCACCAAGAGAGGTCAATGAACGTGAAATGTCCAGTCCACATTCCATGGGATAACTATGGGATGATGAGAATTGAAGCCAGAGGTCACTTCCGTTGCTAATAGCATGACATCGTGACCAAATGGGGTGGCTCGGTTAGTACTTCCACACAAAAGTTGGATGCTGAACCCACATGATCGTGTGTGTTGTCATCATGCTACTGGATGATGGCATGTGCTAAAGTGTGATGGGGTTGTTGTTGAGTTCGACCACCCAACCCTTTATAAATGCCACAGTCGGATCCATTCAAAGATACAGACTGGGTAAATGTTGAAGGGAGGTGAAGGTGGCTGAATGTTACTTGGCCAAGAATCCTGAGAGTTTTGAAAGGAGGGATGTGATGGCCTTCCTTCTTAAGAAACCTATTTGCCAAGCTATTCTATTAGCTGATGGGAACCACTCTGAAATTCTTCTTTTTGTGGGTTTTCATGCTAAGAGGGCTCCAACCATCAAGGAAAAGATGTTCATTACATTAGAAAGGTTTTTTGACACCAGCAAGGTCGACAGAATGATGTTCATCACATTAGAATGGCCTTCTTAGGATGGCGAGGACAATTTTATCCCAATAAAATGCAACACCCCCCCCGTAAGAAGTGCCTAGGGTCTCCAGTCAGATGGTTATCCCACCGAAGCCTCTAGACATGGTCATTGTATCCATAATCACAACGTGTAGTATCCGTTGCTAGGAGCGACTGGTTGAAGCGCATGCTCATATGGGAGGAGGGTGGATCAAAGGCCTTCGTCATCATCTTTGTGAACTCCACTTGCCAACTTTATTTTGGGTGATGACGAATCCGTAGAGGTATCGCATCATTATGACCTGTAGGAGGACCCCTCTCCTGGGAGAAAGAGAAGCACAAGAATGACAAGCCCATCAAGGGCTTGTTACTATAAAAAAATGGGGCGGTCCTCCCGGGCCTGCGCGAATGAAAGTGTTTCTAGGAGATAGAAGTACTTGGAAGGGAGAAAAACATATGTGTTATATTTTTATCATTCAAGCTAGAATTATATTAGGATATTTAACTGAGACAATAAAAAACACAACAATCAAACACAAGAGACAATGAACATAAATTTTTTCCTCGGGGAAACCATAAATGGAGAAAACCCGGCAACTTCCTCAGAGATAGAATCATCACCAAAAGTAAAACCTGAAAACATAAAGATGATCTCCTGACAACAGTAGTATCTCTCTCTGATCCCTACTTCTTCCGTCTCACTCATGTGCCCCAATGAGTGAGTGTGTGTGTGTTAAATAGAGAGGCTCACTCTCTATTTATATTCTTTCATTCACTTAATGTCCACTTTAACATGTTGGCCTCAC
The DNA here is from genome assembly GCA_001517045.1 of Pseudotsuga menziesii. Classification (NCBI taxonomy): domain Eukaryota; kingdom Viridiplantae; phylum Streptophyta; class Pinopsida; order Pinales; family Pinaceae; genus Pseudotsuga; species Pseudotsuga menziesii. Next base: position 146,668 of record LPNX010751020.1, read on the forward strand.
TTAACAATTACTTACTAGAGCTGACATCTCTAGGAGAGTATAATAACCCTAGTGCCCCACAACTGTGGGGAATTTAACCCTTGATCAATAGGAGGGTTACCCACAATGAATTTACATTACTTATTTACATTATTGAATCTCCTGATAGGAACATTAGGGCATGACATGACTCAAATACATTACAGACACTTCCTGGAATAAACATCAGGGTACAATACATAAGATATACAAGTGAATACATTCTGAAGTTACAAATACATCAACACTCCCTCTTAACTTGGAAGGTATTCTCTCGACACAATTTATCAACACAAGTATTCTTCTCTGTATCATCTGGATCATCATTGAGTTCTCATCATCATCATCTTCAAGTCATCTTCATCTGGATTTGGATCATCACTCGATCTAGATCATCACTGCTGGATCATCATCAATGAATTTGGATCATCACTCGATGTGGATCACCAATGTGTTATCATCACTGGTTCTATCTCTTGATTCTTCTCGTCACAGGAATTTCTATAGAGCCAGCCCTTTTTCATGCTGGTTGTAGGCCTAGCCTCCATGTAGGTCTTCTTCAACGCTTATATCTAACCCTAAGTCATAATGGCCCGCCCAACACTTATGTCTAAGCTCATCTCGTCAGAAAGGCACGCCTAGCACTCACATCTGACCATGAGAGGAACACATCCACCATCATGTCAGAATGTCCCAGCTCTTACATCTGACCATGGGAGGGGCCAACCTACCCCCATGTTAGAATGGCCTAGCCCTTACATCTGACCATAAAAGGAACCAATCCTCTCACCATGTAAGAATGGATCTCAGTCCTAGAATGAGGGTTCTTGGTAACTGACCAGGTGCCTCCATTCTCCCAGAGAATGGCATCAACTCTTACATCTAACCATGGGAGGGCCCAGCCTGCCCCCATGTCAGAATGGCCCAGTCCTTACATCTGACCATGGAAGGAACCAATCCTCTCACCATGTTAGAATGGATCTTATTCCCAGACCGAGGGTTCCTGGTAACTGAACAGGTGCCTCCATTCTCCTAGCAAATGGCATCAGCCCTTATATTTGATCAAGTGGGAACACATCCCTCAATCACATCAGAATGGCCCTGCACTTATATCTGATCATGTGGGAACAAATTCCACAGTCCCCTCAGAATGGCTCTGCACTTACATCTGATCATGTGGGAACACATCCCACAGTCCCCTCAGAATAGAACTACACTTACATCTGATCATGTGGGAACACATCCCACACTCACATCAGAATGGCCCTCAGCCCTAGTCTGAGTATTCCTGGTAACTAACAAAGTGCCTCCATTCAGAGAATGGCATTCAACACTTATATCTGATCATGTAGGAACCAATCCTACAGTCACATCAAAATGGCTCAGCACTCACATCTCACATGGAAGGAACCAATCCTCTCACGATGACAGAATTGCTTAGCCCTTACATCTGACCACGGAAGGAACCAATCCTCTCACCATGTCAGAATGGCTCATGGACTCATCACTTCCCCTTGGAAGGAACCTTGATCTGGAGAACACCAAGATTCTCCCTGAAGTACTCAAAATTCACTATGGCTAATGGCTTCGTCAACACATCAACTATTTGTTCGTCCATCGCAACATACTGGAGCTATACTGCTCCTCTCTGCACCATATCCCTAATATAGTGATATTTGATCTTGATATGCTTTGAATTGTCATAGAACACTGGGTTCTTCGAAAACTTCACACAACTCTGGTTGTCGCAATATATACAAGTAGCATCAAACTGGATATCAAATAAATCAGATAGTAGCTTCCTCAGCCATACTACCTCACAACTAGCTGAACAAGCTGCAACATACTCTGCTTCAGCTATACTTAGTGCCACATAGGACTGATTCCTACTAAACCAAGGGATCACACCTAATCCCATACTGAAGCAACACCCTTAAGTGCTCTTCCTATGAATGGAATTGCCTGCCCAATTTGAATCAACATAACCCCCCAGGTTAATATTTTGATTCACCTTATACTTGAGCCCATAATCAACTGTACCCCTCAGGTATCTCATAATATCCTTTCCAGCAATCAAGTGAACATGTCTTAGATCTGTGAGAAACTGGCTCAAGGTTTTCACAGCAAAGAAAATATCTAGTCTCGTGTTCATTAGGTACATCAAGGACCTAATCATTTGATGATACATCGTAGCATCAACCGACTCTGATGAAGCATCACTCAATAGCTTCAGGTTCGATGCGAAAGGTGTGGTCATGGCCTTGTAGTCCATCATCCTGAACCTCTTTAGGATCTCTAGTGCATAGTTCCCTTGTTCCAGGGATATTCCATCTGCATTCTGCCACACCTCCATGCCTATAAAATAGTGCATCATGCCCAAGTCCTACATTTTGAACTCGGCAGCAAGCTTCCTCTTGCAACTTTAATGAGTTCCTATTTTCTGTCAGGAACAAGTCATCGACATATAACAGGAGCATCACTGGTCTTCCGCCTTCAACCTTGAAGCAAAGGTTGGAATCCGCTTTACTCTCAGTAAAGCCTAGAGTCATTAGTAATCTATCCATCCTATCGTACCATGTCGAACCTCAGGATCTTCTGCAGTCACTCTCTCTGAAGCGAAGCATCATTCTCCCTCTGTCTTTCATACTCTATGTATTGAAACATTATGTATCGGAGTGACAAGTAGCTTCCTCTGCTACTAATATTCTATGTATCCATCTAGGATCACTGGATACCAAGATCCTCTATCTTGAAATTTTTCAAAAGTTCTTCTCGCACCCATCTATGAGCTTGTCATCCTCTATAGGCTTTCACCTTCAATCTTGTAGAAAAGGTTAAGATCTTCATCACTCTAGGTGATCTTCAAACTCCTCATGTATGTGTCATCCCATGGGTGTCTCCTGAGCTCATACAATGCCTTTTTTCATTTGCACACATGAATATGCTTGTCATGTGCCTCAACTCCCACTGGCTGCAAATGTCTCTTCGTATTCTATGCCTTCTTTTCATGAGAAGCCTCATGCTACGAATCTTGCCTTGTATCCCACGATGTTTCCATATACTGCATGATGGAACTATGAACTTCCCTTCATGTATCGATACTGCATCCTAGACATCATTCTTCTTGAACTGGTATTCCCTTTCTTCTTGGTTACTTCTTCATAGCTGGAAGGTTCTGCATCAATCATGTTGCTACATTCGTCATACTATTCTTCATCTTGAACTGTCGTCACTTGTTCTTCGGAACAAGTCTCATCCTTGTTTTCTTGTAGGCTATTTTACACGATATTTCCTATAAGTCAAATGCATTAGTTGTATGGTTAGAAACATTTCATAAGGCATATTCATAATGACAAATTCTTATGCATAAATATATGATCATGGAATTATTTTATCCAATACAACATTCATCCATATCTCACGAAATTTTTTTCTAGATGCCTTCCATCTCTACCAGGACAACATTGAGATTGTGCACTAATCCAATATGTCAGCAAATAGGTTTCATTCTAGATAAGTAGCAATGGAGAGTTGTATAGCACCATGTGATACTTACCCATCACATGCATATTAGTAGTATATTGTCATTAATGAAAACATTCTATCATGCATAATACATCAACTGAATATAAACAAATGCATAACAAAAAAAATATATCATGAAATGACAATTGAATACTTATCTTTATTTGTTTCGTGGGTAGACTCCTTCTTGAGCCTTCAGCTTCATCATCTTCTTTATTCATAATAACATCATTTCTTATCCAAATACTAAGACAGATAAGAGGTTCTTCAAGAGTTTAGTTCTTCATATTTCTCATCACTTGAGAGATCTTCTTTGGATGGTGAGAGCTTTATCTTCAATTTCTCCCATCTTCTCTTCTCTTATTATGAGTCGAGCTTCTTCTTCTTCCCAGAGTCTGCTGAAATTAATCACTTCATTCTGGCACACATTCCTCACATGAATGAATCCTATGATCCTGGGATGTCATTCAAGGTGGCTATCACTACTTCTGCATTCTCCACTTCTTCTTCTATTGCTACAAGTTTTTCTTTGATTTGAGAGACCCATGTAAAGTATGACTGTATGGTCTCTGCATTCTGGATCTTCACATTCTTCAATTGGTTTTCTCAAAGTCATATTTCGATTTATGTTCTTCCCTTCAAATAGCTTGGTCAAGGAATCAAACATCTCTTTTGGTGTGTTTAGGGAAGACAATTGTGGTATAAGATGATCCGTGATTGAATCAGCAATGATCTTCCTGGCCTTGACCAAGTTCTTCTGGTGTAAGGCTTTTAGCCTCATCTCCCTCTGGAACTGGAACCTCTCTACTCATGTAGGTTTCCAATTCATTTTTTTCAGAGAAATCATATACTTCCATTTTTGGAATTTGTAAAATTCACCAAGCTTATCATCAATATGATGTGATAGATCACTTTTAAATGAGAACTTCAAATGAATATAGCAAAAGATTAGATCCTACTGATTTGAGGTGTTCGTCTTCGTTCTGGAGCTGGTTGATCTAGGGTTTGTCAGAGAAAACCTAATTTTAAAAACTTGGAATCTTTTTAATGTGATTGGATAGAAATATAGACCTCTTCAAGTTGAGCTATCCAATGTACTCCTTTTCTGAAAACAGTGGAGGGAAGCTCCTGGAACAGGAAGCCCTAGTTTTCCAATTTCTTCTGCAGAAATTCCTGATACTGTTTCTGAGATATCTCTGAAATTACTGCTCCTCTATGTTTGAAACTTCGCACTGAGGTATCCTCACTTGTCCCTGTTCCAACACCATAGGTTTCATCAGAATTGGTTTCACCAATTGGGACTTATGATCATTTTCCCAAGGTGACCTGTTTCAAGACTGTTCAGCATAGCGAAGTTGTACGGACTTCCGCGTGTCACTATTTCATCTTCGGGGTGTTAAAATTCTACCATAGAAATTAAAGCCCCTGCCCTTTTTGGAAAATATTCATGAATTTCATTTGTACTTTTGTATCTTGAGATATAGCAATTCTCCCCAAGTGTCCTGTTTAGGGATGAATCCTGGAAGAGGCTGGAACCCTAACTTAGAAAGATCATATCCCCTACAATATAGCAAATCAGAGGCTAAACTTTGGACACAGTGTAAATCAAGAGTTTATCTTTAGCTGTGAAAGTTTCAGCTCCTGAGCCTTCTCCAATCCTGATATATAGCGAATGTACCAAAACTTATTAGTTTTAGTATTCTCGGGTGTTTCCACTCCAGGTTCAAACTAGGGTTTGACTTTCCCGGAGTTATACCCAACCAAAAATATTGACCCAGCTCTCTAAAATTTTATTTTGATAGGGAGAGAAATCCTATGCTGGGTTCACTCAAAAATTCCTCTTCTATAAGAAGCCCTAATTTCCCGCACCAAAAACTAAAAATGCCCAGAATTGAATTTCGCTTCGACAAAAAGATGCGCCCTTCAATGGAGAGTCAACCTAGCATACTTTTGTTGATGGATTGTGGAGACGGAACAAGAAATTAACAAGCCCTAGATTCTGTAGCTGCACAATGTCTTCTTCTTGGGTTAGCTCTGATACCATGTTATATTTTTATCATTCAAGCTAGCATTATATTAGGATATTTAACTGATAGAATAACAAGCACAGCAATCAAACCCAAGAGTTAATGAACACAATGTTTTTCCTCGGGGAAACCATAAATGGAGAAAACCCCACAAATTCCTCAGAGATAGAATCATCACCAAAAGTAAAACCCGAAAACATAAAGATGATCTCCCAACAGCAGTAGTCTCTCTCTCTGATCCCAGCTTCTTGTCTCTCACTCATGTGCACTAGTGAGTGAGTGTGTGTGTTAAATAGAGAGGCTCACTCTCTATTTATATTCTTTCATTCACTTAATGTCCACTTTAACATGTCATCCTCACTTAACAATTACTTACTAGAGTCAACATCTCTAGGAGAGTCTAATAATCCTGGTACCCCACAACTGTGGGGAATTTAACCATTGATCAATAGGAGGGTTACCCACAATGACTTTCCATGACTTGTTTACATTATTGAATCTCCTGATAGGAACATGCGGGCATGACATGACTCAAATACATTAAATAATTTTCCCAGAATAAACATCGGGGGTATAATACATAAGATATACAAGTGAATATATTCCGAAGTTACAAATACATCAACAATATAAGGGTCATAAGCCTTCGCGCCAACTAGGAATGCAGGTAGAACATGCCATCAAACACACAATGAACATAAATATCAGAAGCATAAGAGGTTATGGAACCAATTCAGTCGGTATGGCAAGGGGGGGCATGCACGAAAGGGATAAACCATTATAGAAGCATCATTCTCAAAGCGAGTGTTCCTTCATCCAAATGTTGCAGTGTATTTTGATCTAGCATGCCTGTCACTTCTTATTTCCTATTTTGGTAGTAAATTGTGGTGAATCGACCACCTTAGGAATTTTGTTACGATTTGCTATAATTACTCGGTATTCGATCCTCATTTTGTAACCAATTTTGATACCTTGTTTCGGGACGTATCCTGGGGGTAATTTACATTGTAAATATAGGCTCCTCAGAGGAGAATAGAGGTTGGATTGGCTTTCATTTTTGAGGCCTCAACACCGATATTGTAGCTCTGCAAACATTTTTGGTAGTAGTAATGAAAATTCTTCTCTACAGTTATGAGATTCATCACAGTGTCTGTATTTAGTTTTTGTTTCTCTGTTATGCCATTTTCATATGTGTTATTTTCTACAAAAATGATTTCTAGTTGTACAAGAAGAATTAGTTTCTTTAAGCGCTCTTTTCGTCAGATGTAGCATTTGTTATGTGTTTGTAATGGTTTTTATGGAATGCATCTGCATTTATATTCTCCATCTCTTCCATTTTCCTCATTTTGTTATTCTCCTAAAAGTGTTGGAAGGGATTCATCCATCGATAGGTTCCCCTTGTCGTGCTGGGATTTTCTCCTTTCTGCTACAATCGCTTAAAGATATTTGACTAGATATTTCTTTTACTTTGCCTCAAAATACATAAGAGAAAATCATTTTCATCATCTGCTATAACGTCCTTAAATGACTCCATCACCCAATTATTTGTCTGTCTTTCAATCTTTTAATTTACAAACAACTCTGTTACCAGCAGAAATCTAGCCTTCTACGTGCATGTTTAAAGCCGTATGTATATGTGAATGCTACCGTGACAAGAGAGATCCCTCTTTGACTGTATTGGCTAGAATACAGTCTAAAGCTTGGTTGAAATGGTTACCCCTGTGACTTCCTACCCCAACCATAGTAAAATTACAGGGTGCTAATAGTATGATTTATGTTATTGTTTATTATACATTTTGAAGATGTATTTTTATATTCATTATATATTTTTTCATGTTAAGGGGGGTGCATCAACTATGTCTTAATCCGCCTTTTCTGTAGTGTTGTTTGTTAGAATTTGTAGTGTTCCTTTAGTTGGATATTGAGCTTTCCCTTGGTCCCCTTGTCCCCAAAATGTTGTGAATCATAACAATGACTTGAAATTGGGTAATCTTGGATGATGTGAGAAATCATGATGTTATGAATTCATGGACACTAATCCTCTACCTAAATAAATAACACAATGATGATATTTTTTAAATGCAATTCTCCCACAGGATTGCTATACTAGTGACAGAATTTTCGTCGCTAGTATAGCAATACCATCGGAACGTTAAAGGCATTGTCGTCGCTATAGTGACGTGAAACTCTCCGACCGGATTGCTATACTAGCGATGAAATTTATGTCACTAATATAGAAATCCTGTCGGTGAGTTGCACAAATGGGTGTTTCTATAATGATGGCACCTCGTCGCTACATCGACGGTGCATCATTGGTATAAACATATTTCAAACATGTTCCTCTGTCGTTATAGCAACAACAAAGTGTTTCTATAGCGACAATGGTAGTGTTTCTATAGAGATGACACCTCATTGGTACAACGACGACGCATCACTGGTATAAACATATTTTAAACATGTGCCTCCATTGCTATAGCGACAACCAAGTGTTGCTATAGCGATGATGGATGTGTTTCTATAGAGACGGGGAAGTGTCGTTATAGCACCACCGTTTGCTTTTTTAAACAACTCACGTTTCATGTCTTTTGTGTTGCTATAGAGATGAATTGTGGAAAGTGTTGCTACAACGATGAAAGTGTTTCCATGAAAAAAAGGGGTCTTGTTCGTCGCTATAGAAATGCACAAGGGTTGCAATAGCAATGATTTTTCGTGGGAAAAATGTGCACATGTACTAGTGAGAACTTGCAGGATCCTCCTGAATTAAGAAAAACAAGAGCTAGATCAGTAAAAATGAAGGCAACAAAATTTTGTATCATGAATCAATATCTATATTGGAAGGATCCAGGTGGGATTTTGTTAAACTGTTTGTTAGAGAATAAGGATCAGCATACCATGAAAGAATTCTATCAAGGGGTTTGTGGGGGACATAATTCGTGGAAGGTAATTGCTAACAAAATATTGATGGCTGAATTATATTGGCCTTCTATGTTTCCTGATGTGTATAAAGAAACCACCACATGTCATCAATGCCAAATTTTTTAAGGGAAAATAAAACTGGTGCCATTACCTCTAAATCCTATCCCAATGGAAGCACATTTTCAGCAATGATGGTTGGATTTCATTGGAGAAATCAACCCAATCTCCTCTGGCCAGCACAGAGGGATTCTAACAACAAGTGATTATTTTACTAAATGGATTGAAGCCATACCAACCAGGAGATCCACTGATGTTGCCATTATGGAATTCTTAGAAAACAATATCTTGTCAAGGTTTGGGTTTCCAAAGAGGATTGTAACCAATAATTCGCCTTCCTTTAAATCAAAGAAAATGATTTGTTTTTTTTCGTAAGTACCATATTAGTTTACATCATTATACTGCATACTATCCTTGGGGAAATGAGATTACCGAATATTCCAATGAGATTTTAGTAAAGATAATCAAAAAGTTGTTGGAAGATAATAAAAGATCCTGGCATACAAAATTGAAATATGTTTTTTTGGGAAAACAGGATAAGTACTAAAAGAGAAATTGGAATGTCACCATTTCAGTTGTTTATGGAGCAGAGGTACAGGAACAAGACGCTGATCCAAATCACATGCAAAGAAGAATCAATCAAATAATTGAAATAAATTAAATGAGGGATAGGGCTTATGATAAATTACATGTTCATCAAGAGAAGGTTAAAAAGACTTTTGAAAGAAGGGTGAAGGAGGAAAAATTTCAAATTGATGATTTAGTATTAAAGTGGGATGCACCAAAAGAAGAGAAACATGCCAAGTTTTATTATAGGTGGAGGGAAATGTATATTATTGCAACTTACAGGGGTGATAATTCATTTGTTTTGCAACATCGAGATGGGGTTCAGCTGAAAGGAGGCCCTGTCAATGGAAATTTTCCTGAAGCATTATATGTTCTAAGGGTGGAAGGTAATTTGTGTACCATAATTGTATATATTTATTTAATTTGAAATCAGTATAGATGGTGAACTGAGAGATTTGAATCCCGAAGAGAATGACCTAATATCTTGAGGGGTTGCCATTTTTATTTATTTTTATATGCAGAAAAAGAAAAAGCGTTTCTGAGTTTCACAGGAAAAATAACAGGAACCTGTTTTCGTGTTCTATTCTACCTCATAGGGAGGATAACATCCCAAGTTGGAGCTAGATATTAACACCATTTTTTGTTAGTGGTTGGAGAAGTGGGAAGGCTTGAGGAGAAATAAGAGTTGAAAATTTCACAATATGACCTGGAGGTAGGTGAAAGGGGCTTAAAAAAATAATGGAAGGAGCTTATTTCTCAGTTTAATAATTATACATTTGAAAGAAAATTATAGCCTAAGACTTAGAAATAAGTTTGAAATGAAAAATATGCCCGATGGTTATCTTGTGGTAAGATGTGATGGTGTATATTTGCATTTGAGATGATCTACGGCTGTGGATAAGTCCACCGGAAAAAGTTTCATGACAAAGATAAGTTTGGTCGCCAGCGGAATGAATTAAAAGGAAGCGGAGATATATGGTCAGATGAAAAATGGAAGACACATATATGGTTAGGAACGATCCCGTAAATGGAACTATCACAGAGGGATGAACTTTCCCAATCAACGGAAAAAGTTACATCCAACAAATATCAATGGTGAAGATCAAAATATTTAAATGATCAATGGTCCTAAGCTATTTTGTTAGGTGAACGTGCACATGGTAAAGAGATTTGGAAATAATTGGAAAGTGGTACAGGATGCATATTTCGATGGTTGATATTGAGGCACAATAGAGATCAATGGATGATATTCATTCCAATGATGGAATATGCATGGGTAAGGAAAGTTTTAGAATCGGCGGAATTAGTTAAGGGGCCTGCACAATCAAGGGTGCACATTTAATGCAGGTGAGATATATGGTCCACGATCATTCTGTTGATTTAACATGCACGAATAAAATCACAGTGATCCCTAGGGGAATGGATTAAATAGAAAATAAAATCAAAGGTTGAGATTGATGGTGATCGAAATCGACGATTGAGGATGACTCCATTGTGGGAAGGTGCATAGTATTTGTAAGGTCATATCTTAACATAATGTTAAAAATAGAAATTGATTGATGGTGTGATTTTGTGAAGAATAATATCAATGTTCAAGTGCTAATCCACTAAGGTAAGGTGCGGTCCAGTTATTTTAGGAGTGAGTGATGTTAGATTGGAAAATATCTACGGTGGAAAATGAATGAGTAGAATATTTATGTTCGTGATAAGTTCCATTTCTAGGAGTTACGGGATGGATAATATGATGGGTTGTAAATACAAGGTTAAATACTTATCAAGATCAACGGTTTAGGATGGAATACACTATATCTATAGAGAGAGAAAGATCCAATTGAAAAAGGTGCATGGAAAATAGTAGAATAGAATAAGATAAAAGAAAAGCACGTGGATAAGCACCATTTGTTTGTTTGTGCATTGGAAATCGACATCTTAGCACTATGTGGAAGATTCCAACTTAGAGGAACTATTTTCCACTTGTCAAGTGACCAGGTAGGCCATTTTTCTCCAACTAAAGACTATTTAAAATGGACAGTGTAGAGGGAGTATCAGCTGAAGCCTTGGAGAACCAGAAGATTGAGGAAGTTTTTGAGGATAAAGATTGTGAATTTTTTTACACAATATTGTCAGTTGGTTTAGTATACAAGTTAAAAGGCTAAATTAAAAGTCCTTAAATACCAAGGAATACATGCCCATGGAGTTTTTAAGTCATATTTCCAGTTTTTCTATACCGAACAAACCCTAACCTTTCCCAAGTATATTGACTGGTGCAACACTAATTATTCCTCCTTAAAAAGGGTAATTATGGGTGAGGCTAAGTCTAAAATCCTTTTTCCTATCATTCCAATGATTTTTCGAGATACATTTGTTGCTCCTGCCTAATGGAATTCCTAGTTTTTGGTTCGGTGACGACTTGAGCTCTGAACAAACTCATATGGGGATTTTACCCAGTTATGTGAATATTTTAATGAAGAAGTCTTGTTTAATTATTCATAGAAGCTACTGTCAAGTAAAAACAAGTTTCTTTCAACACCCGTTTCAAGCCTGATGTGTCCTTATAGAACCAAGCTTTCCCTATGGATACCGGTTTGTTCAATGATGAACGTCAGTTAGTTATTTCCCTTATGAGTAAGTTTCTAGGTCTAGACACTGAGAGAGATGTCATTGAGTCCTTAGTGAGTCTATTATTCAATGTCAGTACTGGTCAAGTTGAGTCAAGTTAGTGAATTTAGTCTAGTTTCCTTAAATTTGATGAGTTGCTAGCTGATAGAATCCACTAACAGCTAGTGAACTTCCACAACACCAGATTCTTCAGGTTCCAGTCTTATTGGGTGAATATGTTCTTATTTTTTAATGAAGAAAACCTACAGTTTCCAGAGATAGTTCTCACTGATGAGATTAGCAGAATTTTTGGTAAATACATGGATTTTCTTATGACATAAGTGTACAAAGTATTTTTCCAGCAAAAGTTACCTAGAGCATTACCTATCACGAAGGAGTTGTTATAATTTTCACCTGAGAAAAGAATTGGGGATTTGTTCTTGATGGAAGAGGGTATTGTGATCAGAGTATATGGATTTGACCATCAGAACTATGTTTACCTTCTTTCCTCACCCCAAGGATGTATGCATTAGAGTTTATAAGGTAGAAGCTCATTGTTGAAAATGAGCAATTCATCAATTTCAAAAATGCATCAGAAATCACGTTTCCATGGGTGGTTGGCCCTTTCATTATAAAAAGTAAACTTGATTTGCATGTAGTGTAGATTTTATTAAAAGAAATGAATTTTCAAACAACTGCAACTATCAACTATGATCCTCACCATGTCATCTCGATAAAGAGACAAATCAATAAAAACAAACCATTTGAGCATCCAGAAGTTGAAGGCATGTCCGAGAGTGCCAATTCGTTAGATTACCCTCAGGTGGCATAGAACGAGGAGGATATGCAACAAGGATCCTCTTCTCCAATAAAATATGCAAGTGTCACATAACCTACTCCTTTGGATGTTGTTCCAAATGCTGAGAGGATATCTCCCATTTCTAGTCATTCAAAAAGGATTAACAAGAGAACATTCTCTAATGCCATGAAAATAGAAGAAGAAGATAGTGCTCAAATTTCAAAGAAATGAAAAGTTGAAGAGGAAGGACAAATGATACAAGTAACATAAACTAAAGGAAATAAAACAAATGAAAGTCAAAGTACCGGCTTTTGAAATTAAAGAATATGCTTTCTCATAAACATCGAAGGATTCCACATCTCGGTTCAAAACCAGGTCTGAGTTATTTGACAAATACAGGGATGACAAATAGGTATATCCAAATGAATCCTTAAAACCGTGTGTTGATTTCAGAAAAATATCAATTAAGGATGTGTCCTTAGTCATTGTTAGGGTTCATATTCTGAACACTCTGAACCTAAAAGTATCAGCTAAGAACAAGGTAGATGAAATGAGAATGAATCTCGAAAATATTCTTGTGTCTGATATGATCCATCTCCATAAGAAAACTGGAGAGGTGATATGTAGTGGCTTTCTCAAAGCCACTTTCAAAGTATCTAGATTGTAATCAGATAAAAGTAAAGTTGAGAATCGACTAAGATGAGAAAGGGTGGAGAACAAGGCTCATAAAAAGCAGATAAAAAACCTGTAAGGATATTTACCGACTATTGATAGTGAAGTTGATAAAGGAGCAGCAACTCATAAGTTACTAAATGAAAAAGAGAACATAATCTGGTTGTTGAAGAAGAAATTGAATATCCCATCCACTCAGCTCATACAAGCTATAGAGCTTATAGAGCTGGAAAAAGGAAAAGAAACTTTAAATGATGAACTAAATGACTACAAACCAAAGCTTCTAAAGTTTGTTGAGGAGAAGAAGTAACGGGAAAAGGATAGATTCCTTTTGATTTAAAATGAGAAGGCTCTAAAAGGAAAACATGTAGAGTTGGAAAAAGAGTTGAATGAAAATGCAAAAGAGTTCGAAGTACAAATTGTTCCACCTCCTGCACAAGCCAGTGCAGAATCTATTATATAAGGAATATCTTGGGTTATCTTGAGAGATTTGGAAATTGTTGGGCTAAAAAACAAAACAAAAATTTAGAAAATTTATCCTTGAAAAGGCAAGAGGAAAGAAAATCTTGGGAGAATAAGTGTCGAGACCTTTCAAATAAAAATGTCAAGCTAATGAAACAGGTAATTGGACAACTTCCTATGCAAGGAGCTAAACATATCCTTTGGGATATGATCATAGTTGAATCATCCAAACTTAGGCCCTATCTAGATTACATTTTGGATAAAGAGATTGGTATCCAAGTTTCCAGATAGAGTGTTGCAATAGTAAAAGAAGTATTAAATAAAAATCCAATAGACACTGCTAACAACACAATAAGTTTCCTAAATGGTTTGAATGAAGATGATTTAAAAAAGAAAAATATTAAGGACATGATTTTAGTCATTACATGGGAAACGAAAATCGTGAGCAAGCATCAACACCTTGATACTGTACAAGCAAAGATTGATATTGTCCAACAAAATATATAATTAATTAATTCGCCTTCAATTTAATTATCGACCAGGGTAGGTAAACTTCGAGTTGCTACACTGCATGTGCAACGTAATATAATGTAGGGGTAAATTCATATGATAGTTTCAAAGAATGATGAATTTAATCTAATCAAATCCTATCAATGCCAAAAGAATCATAGTCCATACTACCTTACTTATTCACTTAATCAACAATTGCTATAAAAAATCCACTCCACAAAAAGATTCAATCACTTAATTTGTGATATCATAGGACAAGAACATTTTAAAGTCAATATTACTATTTTCTAACTCTAGAAAACAAAACTGTTACTAGACTAAAACAATCACAACAAAAGAAAAGTCTAATTTACCACAATAGACTATCTAACTAATGAAGAAACAAGTGTAACTATGGAATCAAAACTTGATAAATTCTAAGAATATTGTACGCACTAGCCCAACGAAAATTAAAACTTTAACTTCAATATATAAGTTCTAGTTACAAGAAATCATCTTTAACTTCAAACTGGAAATCAAAATACACATTATTGTTGAGTTTGACCCTTTAAACACTTCCATGTTATTCTTCAATTCAAACTAGTGGAAAAACTTTTAAATCAGTAAATGTTGCTCACAATGAAATCCATGATTTTAACAATCTTCCTAATCTACCTAAGATATTAATCAAATTTAACCGAATACATTCAAGAAAGGAAATCTTTTAATATCGAAACACTAAACTAACTTTCTGGCTAGAGTTCTAGGTAATGTGCAAAGCATTCCTATGATACCTAATTCGAAAAGTAGGTAATCCAAACTACCTTGTTCTACTTTATTTATAGATCTAGAATCTTAACACGAATTCAACCATCTCTGTGAAAGAAAACAAACTGGAAACTCAATGCAAGCTAAGCATAAATAAATACCAAGCTTTAAAGGAGATATGACATTAATCTTACAACACTATTCTTTAACGTATCCGAAACTTTCCTACTTTGTTTGACTTCTGGAATCTTTAATAAAACACATAGAACGACAATGACCAATCAATGTATGAACAAAAATTCTTAGAACAAATGCGTGTATATGACAATATTCACAATCAAGCGATCAACATCGTGTGAAGGTGGGCCCCCCTCCAGACGTTGTTTCAGACAGTAAGTAAAAGTTTAAAACTGGATTTTATTATCAGCTAAAAAAACGAGTATAAAATAACCATCACCATCCTTATTCCCCATCCTGAAGAGGCCCATTTATACAACAAAATCCACAGAAGAATGGATCATAAATTCCTTCAACAACCCAGAAAATGACCAACATAAAATATGGGAAAATCACGTCTATTTTGGAAAGAATTTCTCCATATTCATTCAGAAATTCTGAAAAATTCCCACCATTAGAGGTTAATGGAGTCATTGATGAAGTGGGTTTTGAAAGGTTTCACTCGATGCTTCATAGATTTCCCAAAAATGAAGCATGAAATTTGTTTTCTGGTAAAAAAATGTTTTTTACACAATCTTTGAATTGTGAGCTGCTCACATTTGAAAGGTTTTGGGTGAGATCTGATGGGTAAAAATCCATATTGGTACATCTATAAAGAAACCCATGTTTCCAAATTGATTGAAGAGACTAGGAAGAACGAGAATCAATGATTCTCATTCGTAGCAGTGTAGGAACAAGTGTCGATTTGGGTGCAGGATCAGGTACCGGATCGAGTACAGGATTGGGTACCAGATTAGTGAAAGAAATTTGCAATATAATAAAAAAGATAAACCACAAATAATTTATTAGTAGATATAATCTCTTAAACTTGCATTTGAAAATTAACAATTAAAATGAAATAATGAGAATATTATACCTTGTTATGATTCTTCATTGAACATCCTTTAAACTCATGCAGATGATGTCTAAGTGATGATAGATAAGAGGAAATGCATGTAAAAGACTTAAATTCCGGATTAAATGTGTAGATAAAACATGGCAAAATGGAGGACCATCATCTCCCCACACCAAATATCTTGCATGTCCCAATGCAAGAAAACAAAATTGATATGCAGAATGGATATTCCAACTAAACCCTAGAGGCATTAACCAACACCTGTGGAGAAGATGGAACAGTTTTTTATGGGATACGTTTAAGTTCCTCCGACTGTTGTTCCTTTTTCTTCAGTTGCTTCCTCAAAGTTCTATTAGATCATGTCATATCATCAACCAAATTCTGTAATGAATTAACCTTATCCTTGAGAATTCCATTCTCCTTTTTAAGATGGCGGGTATGGAGATCATACTCTTGAACTTCTCTGATTAATTGAATATTTCTTTTGTGAAAGTAAGTATTGGCTGAAAGTTCAGAAGGAATAATGGAAGGGTGTTGAGCTAGAATTGTAGGGGTGAGCGTACTCAAAGATTTAAAAGCAGAATGCGTAGGCGATGAGGACTCATTAGCAGAGTGTAATGGATACATAGGGGCTGAAGAGACACGCTAGGATGTACAACCTGTTTATGACTGATGGGTTAACAACGATTGATTCATGATTAGGAAAATGGAACATAATTAAGTAATTTAATCTAAGGTGTAATATATAATGAAGGCATATAAAATTTAGGATAACGTTTTGATAAAATATTATATTTCTTCATCCCTTAACTCATAAGCTAACTATAACATATGAAGAATAAATTATACGAGGTATTAAAAATATAAGTGAAAAATTATACCCCAAACTTTTAAATATGTGAGGCGTTATAGTTAAAATATTTTTGACATAAAAGTTTGAGCTTCGTGAAGATCTGAAATATTCCATCACCCATTTTTGAGGCCTCAACACCGGTATTGTAGCTCTGCAAACATTTTTGGGAGTAGTAATGAAAACTCTTCTCCGCGGTTATGAGATTCATCACTGTGTCTGTATTTAGTTTTTGTTTCTCTGTTATGCCATTTTGATATGTGTTATTTTCTGCAAAACTGATTTCTAGTTGTACAAGAAGAATTAGTTTCTTTAAGCGCTCTTTTCGTCAGATGTAGCATTTGTTATGTGTTTGTAATGGTTTTTATGGAATTCATCCTCATTTAGATTCTCCATCTCTTCCATTTTCCTCATTTTGTTATTCTCCTAAAGGTGTTGGAAGCGATTCATCCATCGATAGGTTCTCCTTGTCGTGCTAGGATTTTCTCCTTTCTGCTACAATCTCTTAAAGATATTTAACTAGATGTTGTGGTTACTTTGCCTCATAATACATAAGAGAAAATTATTTTCATCATCTGCTGTAACGTCCTTAAATGACTCCATCACCCAATTATTTGTCTGTCTTTCAATCTTTTAATTTACAAACAACTCTGTTACCAGCAGAAATCTAGCCTTCTGCGTGCATGTTTAAAGACGTATGTATATGTGAATGTTACCGTGACAAGAGAGATCCCTCTCTGACTGTATTGGCTAGAATACAGTCTAAAGGTTGGTTGAAATGGTTACCCCTGTGACTTCCTACTGCAACCATAGTAAAATTACAGGGTGCTAATAGTATGATTTATGTTATTGTTTATTATACATTTTGAAGATGTATTTTTATATTCATTATATATTTTTTCATGTTAATGGGGGTGCATCAACTATATCTTAATCTTCCTTGTTTGTAGTGTTGTTTGTTAGAATTCGTAGTGTTCCTTTAGTTGGATCTTGAGCTTTCCCTTGGTCCCCTTGTCCCCAAAATGTTGTGAATCATAACGATGAATTGAAATTGGGTAATCTGGGAGGATGTGAGAAATCATGATGTTATGAATTCATGGACACTAATCCTCTACCTAAATAAATAACACAATGATTATATTTTTTAAATGCAACTCTCCCACGAGCTTCCTATACTAGCAACATAATTTTCGTCACTAGTATAGCAAGCCCATCGAAACGTTAAAGGCATTGTCGTCGCTATAGTGACGTGCAACTCTTCGACCGGATTACTATACTAGCGACAGAATTTATGTCACTAATATAGAAATCCTGTCAGTGAGTTGCACAAACGGGTGTCACTATAGTGATGGCACCTTGTCGCTACAGCGATGACGCATCACTGGTATAAACATATTTTAAACATGTGCCTCCGTCGTTATAGCGACAACAAAGTGTTTCTATAGCAACAATGGTATTGTTTCTATAGAGACGGCACCGCATCAGTACAACGACAATGCATCACTGGTATAAACATATTTTAAACATGTGCCTCCATTGCTATAGCGACAACCAAGTGTTGCTATAGCAACGATGGATGTGTTTCTATAGAGACGGGGAAGTGTCGTTATAGCGCCACCATTTGGTTTTTTAAACAACTCGCATTTCATGTCTTTTGTGTCGCTATAGAGACGAATTGTGGAAAGTGTTGCTACAACGATGAAAGTGTTTCCATGAAAAAAAGGGGTCATGTTTGTCGCTATAGAAATGCACAAGGGTTGCAATAGCAATGATTTTCCATGGGAAACATGTGCACATGTACTAGTGAGAAATTGCAGGATCCTCCTGAATTAAGAAAAACAACAGCTAGATCAGTAAAAATGAAGGCAACAAAATTTTGTATCATGAATCAATATCTATATTGGAAGGATCCAGGTGGGATTTTGTTAAATTGTTTGTTAGAGAATAAGGCTCAGCAGACCATGAAAGAATTCTATCAAGGGGTTTGTGGGGGACATAATTCTTGGAAGGTAATTGCTAACAAAATATTGATGGCTGAATTATATTGGCTTTCTATGTTTCCTAATGTGTATAAAGAAACCACCACATGTCATCAATGCCAAATTTTTTAAGGGAAAATAAAACTGGTGCCATTACCTCTAAATCCTATCCCAATGGAAGCACATTTTCAGCAATGGTGGTTGGATTTCATTGGAGAAATCAACCCAATCTCTTCTGGTCAGCACAGAGGGATTCTAACAACAATTGATTATTTTACTAAATGGATTGAAGCCATACCAACCAGGAGAGCCACTGATGTTGTCATTATGGAATTCTTAGAAAACAATATCTTGTCAAGGTTTGGGTTTCCAAAGAGTATTGTAACCAATAATTCCCCTTCCTTTAAATCAAAGAAAATGATTTGTTTTTTTTTTGTAAGTACCATATTAGTTTAAATCATTCTACTCCATACTATCCTTGGGGAAATGGGATTACTGAATATTCCAATGAGATTTTAGTAAAGATAATCAAAAAGTTGTTGGAAGATAATAAAAGATCCTGGCATACAAAATTGAAATATGTTTTTTGGGAAAACAGGATAAGTACTAAAAGAGAAATTGGAATGTCACCATTTCAGTTGTTTATGGAGCAGAGGTACAGGAACAAGAGGATGATCCAAATCATATGCAAAGAAGAATCAATCAAATAATTGAAATAAATTAAATGAGGGATAGGGCTTATGATAAAATACATGTACATCGAGAGAAGGTTAAAAATACTTTTGAAAGAAGGGTGAAGGAGGAAAAATTTCAAATTGATGATTTAGTATTAAAGTGGGATGCACCAAAAGAAGAGAAACATGCCAAGTTTTATTATAGGTGGAGGGGACCGTATATTATTGCATCTTACAGGGGTGATAATTCATTTGTTTTGCAACATCGAGATGGGGTTCAGCTGAAAGGAAGCCCTCTTAATGGAAATTTTCTTGAAGCATTATATGTCCTAAGGGTGGAAGGTAATTTGTGTACCATAATTGTATATATTTATTTAATTTGAAATCAGTATAGATGGTGAGATGAGATATTTGAATCCCAGAGAGAATGCCCTAATATCTTGAGGGGTTTCCATTTTTCTTTCTTTTTATATTTAGAAAAAGAAAAAAGCATTTCTGAGTTTCACAGGAAAAATAACAGGAACTGGTCTGCATGTTCTATTCTACCTCACAGGGAGGATAGCATCCCCAGTTGGAGCTAAATATTAGCACCATTTTTGGTTAGCAGTTGGAGAAGTGGGAAGGCCTGAGGAGAAATAAGAGTTGAAAATGTCACAATATGACCTGGAGGAAGGTGAAAGGGGCTTTAAAAATAATGGAAGGAGCTTATTTCTCAGTTTAATAATTATACATTTGAAAGAAAATTATAGCCTAAGACTTAGAAATAAGTTTGAAATGAAAAATATGGCCGATGGTTATCTTATGGGAAGGTGTGATGGTGTATATTTGCATTTGGGATGATCTACGGCTATGGATAAGTCCACTGGGAAAAGTTGCACGACAAAGATAAGTTTGGTCGCCAGCGGAATGAATTAAAAGGAAGCAGAGATCGATGGTCAGATGAAAAATGGAAGACACATCTATGGTTAGGAACAATTCCATAAATGGAACTAGCACAGAGGGATGAACTTTCCCAATCAACGAAAAAAGTTACATCCCACACATATCAATGGCGAAGATCAAAATATTGAAATGATCAATGGTCCTCAGTTATTTTGTTAGGTGAACATCCACGTGGTAAATAAATTTGGAAATCATCGAAAAGTAGTACAGGATGCATATTTCGACGGTTGATATTGAGGCACAATAGAGATCAATGGATGATATTCATTCTGCTGATGGAAGATGCATGGGTAAGGAAAGTTTTAGAATCAATGGAATTAGTTAAGGGGCCTACACAATCAAGGGTGCATATTTAATGCAGGTGAGATATATGGTCCAAGATCATTCCGTTGATTTAACATGCACAAATAAAATTATAGTGATCCCTAGGGGAATGGATTAAATAGAAAATAAAATCAAAGGTTGAGATTGATGGTGATCGAAATTGACGATTGAGGATGACTCCATTGTGGGAAGGTGCACACTATTTGTAAGGTCAAATCTGAACATAATGTTAAAAATAGAAATTGATCGGTGGTGGGATTTTGCAAAGAATAATATCAATGGTCAAGTGCTAATCCACTAAGGTAAGGTGTGGTCTATTTATTTTAGGAGTGAGTGATGTTAAATTGGAAAATATCTACGGTGGAAAATGAATGAGTAGAATATCTATGTTCATGATAAGTTCCATTTCTAGGAGTTACGGGATGGATAATATGATGGGTTGTAAATACAAGGGTAAATACTTATCGATATCAACGGTTTAGGATGGAAGACACTATTTCTATAGAGAGAGAAAGATCCAATTGAAAAAGGTGCATGGAAAATAGTAGAATAGAATAAGATAAAAGCAAAGCACACGGATAAGGACCATTTGTTTGTTTGTGTATTGGAAATCGACATCTTAGCACTGTGTGGAAGATTCCAACTTAGAGGAACTCTTTTCCACTTGTCAAGTGACTAGGTAGGCCATTTTTCTCCAACTAAAGACTATTTAAAATGGACAGTGTCGAGGGAGTATCAGCTGAAGCCTTGGAGAACCAGAAGATTGAGGAAGTTTTTGAGGATAAAGATTGTGAATTTTTTTACACAATATTGTCAGTTGGTTTAGTATACAAGTTAAAAGGCTAAATTAAAAGTCCTTAAATACCAAGGAATACATGCCCATGGAGTTTTTAAGTCATATTTCCAGTTTTTCTATACAGAACAAACCCTAACCTTTCCCGAGTTTATTGATTGGTGCAACTCTAATTATTCGTCTTTCAAGAGGGTAATTATGGGTGAGGATGAGTCTAAAATCCTTTGTCCTATCAGTCCAATGATTTTCTGAGATCCATTTTTTTCTCCTAATGGAATTCCTAGTTTTTGGTTCGGTGACAACTTGAGCTATGAACAAACTCATATGGGGATTTTACCTAGTTATGTGAATATTTTAATGAAGAAGTCTCATTCAATTATTCAAAGAAGATACTGTCAAGTAAAAACAAGTTTTTTTCAACACCCGTTTCAAGCCTGACGTGTCCTTATAGAACTAAGCTTTCCCTATCGATACCAGTTTGTTCAATGATGAACCTCAGTTAGTTATTTCCCTTATGAGTAAGTTTCTAGGTCTAGACACTAACAGAGATGTCACTAAGTCATTAGTGAGTCTATTATTCAATGTCAGTACTGGTCAAGTTGAGTCAAGTTAGTGAAGTTAGTCTATTTTCCTTAAATTTGATGAGTTCCTAGCTGATAGAATCCACTCACAGCTAGTGAACTTCTACAACACTAGATTCTTCAGGTTCTAGTCTTATTTGGTGAAGATGTTCTTATTTTTTAATGAAGAAAACCTACAGTTTCCAGAGATAGTTCTCACAGATGAGATTAATAGAATTTTTGGTAAATACATGGATCTTCTTATGACATAAGTGTACACAGTATTTTTCCAGCAAAAGTTACCTAGAGCATTACCTATCACGAAGGAGTTGTTACAATTTTCATCGGAGAAAAGAATTGGGGATTGGTTCTTGATGGAAGAAGGTATTGTGATAAGAGTATATGGATTTTTCCATCAGCCCTATGTTTACCTTCTTTCCTTACCCCAAGGATGTATGCATTAGAGTTTATAAGGTAGAAGCTCATTGTTGAAAATGAGCAATTCATCAATTTCGAAAATGCATCAGAAATCACATTTCCATGGGTGATTGGCCCTTTCATTATAAAAAGTAAACTTGATTTGCATGCAGTGTAGATTTTATTAAAAGAAATGAAGTTTCAAACAGCTTCAACTGTCAACTATGATCCTCACCATGTCATCTCGATAAAGAGACAAATCAATAAAAACAAACCATTCGAGCATCTAGAAGTTGAAGGCATGTCCAAGAGTGCCAATTGGTTAGATTACCCTCAGGTGGCATAGAACGAGGAGGATATGCAACAGGGATCCTATTCTCCAATAAAATATGAAAGTGTCACACAACCTGCTCCTTTGGATGTTGTTCCAAAGGCTAAGAGGATATCTCCCATTTTTAGTCATTCAAAAATGATTAACAAGAGAACATTCTCTAATGCCATAAAAATAGAGGAAGAAGATAGTGCTCAAAATTCAAAGAAATGAAAAGTTGAAGAGGAAGGAAAAATGATACAGGTAACATAAACTAAAGGAAATAAAAAAAAATGAAAGTTAAAGTACCGGCCTTTGAAATTAAAGAATATGCTTTCTCATAAACATCCAAGGATTCCACATCTCGGTTCAAAACCAGGTCTAAGTTATTTGACAAATACAGGGATGAAAAATAGGTATATACAAATGAATCCTTAAAACTGTATGTTGATGTTAGAAAAATATCAATTAAGGATGTGTCCTTAGTCACTGTTAGGGTTCATGTTCCGAACACTCTGAACCTAAAAGTAGCAGCTAAGAACAAGGTAGATGAAATGAGAATGAATCTAGAGAATATTCTTGTGCCTGATATGATCCATCTGCATAAGAAAAATGGAGAGGTGATATATAGTGGCTTTCTCAAAGCCACTTTCAAGGTATCTATATTGTAATCAGATAAAAGTAAAGTTGAGAATCAGCTAAGACGAGAAAGGGTGGAGAACAAGGCTCATCAATAGTAGATAAAAAACCTACAAGGATATTTACCGACTATTGATAGCGAAGTTGATAAAGGAGCAGAAACTCATAAGTTACTAAATGAAAAAGAGAACATAATCCAGTTGTTGAAGAAGAAATTGAATATCCCATCCACTCAGCTCATACAAGCTATAGAGCTTACAGAGCTGGAAAAAGGAAAATAAACTTTAAATGATGAAATAAATGACTACAAACCAAAGCTTCTAAAGTTTGTTGAGGGGAAGAAGCAATGGGAAAATGATAGATTCCTTTGGATTGAAAATGAGAAGGCTCTAAAAGGAAAACATGTAGAGTTGGAAAAACAGTTGAATGAAAATGCAAAAGAGTCCGAAGTACAAATTGTTCCACCTCCTGCACAAGCCAGTGTAGACTCTATTATATCAGCAATGTCTCGAGTTATCTTGAGAGATTTGGAAATTGTTGGGATAAAAAAAAACAAGAATCTAGAAAATTTAGCCTTGAAAAGGGAAGAGGAAAGAAAATATTGGGAGAATAAGTGTAGAGACCTTTTAGATAAAAATGACAAGCTAATGAAACAGGTAATTGGACAACTTCCTATGCAAGGAGCTAAACATATCCTTTGGGATATGATCATAGTTGAAGCATCCAAACTCAGGCTCAATCTAGATTACATTTTGGATAAAGAGATTGGTATCCAATTTCCATATAGAGTGTTGCAGCAGTAAAATAAGTATTAAATAAAAAGCCAATAGAAACTGCTAACAACACAATAAGTTTCCTAAATGGTTTGACTGAAGATGATTTAAAAACGACAAATATTAAGGACATGATTTTAGTCATTACATGGGAAATGAAAATCGTGAGCAAGCATCAACACCTTGATACTGTACAAGCAAAGATTGATATTGTCCGACAAAATATATAATTAATTAATTTTCCTTCAATTTAATTATTGACCAGGGTAGGTAAACTTCGAGTTGCTACACTGTATGTGCAACGTAATATAATGTAGGGATAAATTCATATGATAGTTTCAAAGAATGATGACTTTAATCTAATCAACTCCTATCAATGCCAAAAGAATCATAATCCATACTACATTACTTATTCACTTAATCAACAACTGCTATAAAAAATCCACTCCACAAAAAGATTCAATCACTTAATGTATGATATCATAGGACAAGAATGTTTTAAAGTCAATATTACTATTTTCTAACTCTAGAGAACAAAACTGTTACTAGACTGAAACAATCACAACAAAAGAAAAGTCTAATTTACCACAACAGACTATCTAACTAATGAAGAAACAAGTGTAACTACAAAATCAAAACTTAATAAATTCTAACAATATTGTACTCACTAGCCCAACATAAATTAAAACTTTAACTTCAATATATAAGTTCTAGTTACAAGGAATCATCTTTAACTTCAAACTGGAAATCAAAATACACATTATTGTTGAGTTTAACCCTTTAAACACTTCCCTGTTATTCTTCAATTCAAACTAGTGGAAAAACTTTTAAATCAGTAAATGTTGCTCACAATGAAATCCATGATTTTAACAATCTTCCTAATCTACCTAATATCTTAATCAAATTTAACCGAATACATTCAAGAAAGGAAATATTTTAATATCGAAACACTAAACTAACTTTCTGGTCAGAGTTCTAGGTAATGTGCAAAGCATTCCTATGATACCTAATTCGAAAAGTAGGTAATCCAAACTACCTTGTTCTGCTTTATTTATAGATCTAGAATCTTAACACAAATTAAACCATCTTTGTGAAAGAAAACAAACTGGAAACTCAATGCAAGCTAAGCATAAATAAATACCAAGCTTTAAACAAGATATGACATTAATCTTACAACACTATTCTTTAACCTATCCGAAACTTTCCTACTTTGTTTGACTTCTGGAATCTTTAAAAAACACATAGAAAGACAATGAACAATCAATGTATGAACAAAAATTCTTACAAAAAATGTGTGTAGATGACAATATTCACAATCAAGAGATCAACATCGTGTGAAGGTGGGCCCCCTTCCAGACGTTGTTTTAGATAGTAAGTAAAAGCTTAAAACTGGATTTTATTATCAGCTGAAAAAATGAGTATAAAATAACCATAACCATCCTTATTCCCCATCCTAAAGAGGCCCATTTATACAACAAAATCCACAGAATAATGGATCATAAATTCGTTCAACAACCCAAAAAACGACCAACATAAAATATGGGAAAATCATGTCTATTCTGGAAAGAATTTCTCCATATTCGTTTAAAAATTGTGAAAACTGCCCACCATTAGAGGTTAATGGAGTTGTTTATGAAGTGGGTTTTGAAAGGTTTCACTCGATGCTTCACAGATTTCCCAAAAATGAAGCATGAAATTTGTTTTTTGGTAAAAAATGTTTTTTACACAATCTTTGAATTGTGAGCTGCTCACATTTGAAATGTTTTGGGTGAGATTTGATAGGTAAAAATTCATATTGGTACATCTATAAAGAAACCCATGTTTCCAAATTGATTGAAGAGACTAGGAAGAACGAGAATCAATGATTCTCATTCGTAGCAGTGCAGGAACAAGTTTCGATTTGGGTGCAAAGTCAGGTACCAGATCGAGTACAGGATTGGGTACCGGATTAGTGAAATAAATTTGCAATATAATAAAAAAGATAAACCACAAATAATTTATTAGTAGATATAATCTCTTAAACTTGTATTTAAAAATGAACAATTAAAATGAAATAATGAGAAGATTATACCTTGTTATGATTCTTCATTGAACATCCTTTAAACTCATGCAAATGATGTCTAAGTGACGATACATACGAGAAAATACATGGAAAAGAATTAAATTCTGGATTAAATGTGTAGATAAAACATGGCAAAATGGAGGGACATCATCTCCCCCACACCAAATATATTGCATGTCCCAATGCAAGAAAACAAAATTTGTATGTAGAATGGATATTCCAACTAAACCCCAGAGACATTAACCAACACCCGTGGAGAAGATGGAACCATTTTTTATGGGATACTTTTAAGTTCCTCCAACTGTTGTTCCTTTTTCTTCAGTTGCTTCCTCAAAGTTCTATTAGATCATGTCATATCATCAACCAACTTTTGTAATGAATTAACCTTATCCTTGAGAATTCCATTCTCCTTTTTAAGATGGTTGGTATGGAGAACATACTCCTGAACTTCTCTGATTAATTGAATATTTCTTTTGTGAAAGTAAGTATTGGCTGAAAGTTCAGAAGGAATAATGAAAGGGTGTTGAGATGAAATTGTAGGGGTGAGCGTACCCAAAGATTTAAAAGCATAATGTGTAGGCGATGAGGACTCTTTAACAGAGTGTAATGGATACATAGGGGCTGAAGAGACACGCTGGGATGTACAATCTGTTTATGACTGATGGGTTAAAAATGATTGATTCATGATTAGGAAAATGATTGATTCATGATTCGAATCAAAACTACCTACCAATAAAAACATATTTGCATAAATCAAACACACTGTTCTTGCATGAAATTAAATTACGAAAAGTAAACACACCCAAACTTGCAGAATTAACACTTGCATAAAATTAAATTACAGGAAAGTAAACTACCTAAACTTGCAGAAAGAAAAACAAACTTTTTGCTGAAAAATCAACCAAACGTGTGAAAAACCAAACACACTTGCGAGAAAGGAACAACAAGGATTTGGGGCAACACACTAAAGTGGATGTGTCAGGCTGTTACCCACGAAAATACTGTAGTGAATTCATATTTGTGTCTTATCGCTCCCCCCCCCTTGTTGTTCAATGTAAAGGAAACCTATTTACCCATATCTACCTAGACTTCACTGTTTTAGCACCTCCCTAGCAACGACGCCAAAAATATTCGGTAAAATATATAACTAATTAATTCTCCTTCAATTTAATTATCAACAAGGGTAGGTAAAATTCGATTTTCCACACTGTATGTGCAGGATATTATAATCTAGGGCTAAATTCCTATGATAATTTCACATAATGATGAATTTAATCTAATCAACTCATATCAATACCAAAATTATCATAATACATACTACACTACTTATTCACTTAATCAGCAAATGCTATAAAAAAACCACTCCACAAAAAGATTCAATCACTTAATGTATGATATCATAGGACAAGAATGTTTTAAAGTCAATCTAACTATTTTCTAACTCTAGAAAACAAAATTGTTACTAGACTGGAACAATCAAAACAAAAGAGAATTCTAATTTACCACAATGGACTATCTAACTAATGAAGAAATAAGTGTAACTACAGAATCAAAACTTAATAAATTCTAAGAATCTTGTACTCACTATCCCAAACAAAATTAAAACTTTAAATTCAATATATAAGTTCTAGTTACAAGCAATCATCTTTAACTTCAAACTGGAAATCAAAATACACATTATTGCTGAGTTTAACCCTTCAAACACTGCTATGTTATTCTTCAATTCAAACTAGTGGAAAAACATTTAAATCGGTAAATGTTGCTCACAATGAAATCCATGATTTTAATAGTCTTCCTAATCTACATAAGCTCTTAATCAAATTTAACCTAATACATTCAAGAAAGGAAATATTTAAATATCCAAACACTAAACTAACTTTCTGGCCAGAGTTCTAGGCTATGTGCAAATCATTCCTGTGATATACCTAAGTCAAAAAGCAGGCACTCCAAACTACCATGTTTTGCTTTATTTATAGATCTAGAATCTTAACATGATTTCAACCATCTCTGTGGAAGAAAACAAACTGAAAACTCAATGCAAGCTAAGCATAAATAAATACCAAATTTAAAGGAGATATGACATTAATATTACATCACTATTCTTTAACCTATTCGAAATGTTTCTACTTTGTTTGACTTCTAGAATATTCAATAAAACACACAGAACAACAATGACCAATCAATGTATGAACATAAGTTCTTACAATAAATGCTTGTAGATGACAATATGCACAAACAAGAGATCAACATCGTGTGAAGGTGGGCCCTCCTCCAGACGTTACTTCACACAGTAAGTAAAAGCTTAAAACTGGATTTTATTATCAGCCAAAAAAAGAGTATCACGTAACCATCACCATCCTTATTCCCCACCCTGAAGATGCCCATTTATACAACAAAACCACATAATAATGGATCGGAAATTCGTTCAACAACCCAGAAAACGACCAACATAAAATATGGGAAAATCACGTCTATTCTAGAAAGGATTTCTCTATATTCATTCATAAATTCTGAAAAATTTCCATGGTTAGAGGTAAATGGGTCCGGTTATGAAGTGGGTTTTGAACAGTTTCACACGATTCTTCATAGATTGCCTAGAAATGAATCTTGAAATGAGTTGTCTGGTAAAAAAAGCGTTTTTTACATAATCTTTGAATTGCAAGCTGCGCACATTTGGAAGGTTCTAGGTGAGATTTGATAGGAAAAAATCCATATTGGGACATCTATAAAGAAAAACCATTTCCAAATTGATTTAAGAGACTCGAAAGTACAAGAATCAATGATTCTCATTCGTAGTAGTGTAGGAACAAGTCTCTATTTGGGTACAGGATCTAGTACCGGATCGAGTGCAAGATTGGGTACCAGATTAGTAAAAGGAATCTACAATATAATACAAAATCTAAATCCCAAATGATTTATTAGTAGATATAATCTATTAAACTTGTATTTAAAAATGAACAATTAAAATGAAATAATGACAAGATTATACCTTGTTATGATTCTTCATTGAACATCATTTAAACTCATGCAGATGATGTCTAAGTGATTATACATAAGATAAAATGCATGTAAAAGACTTAAATTCTAGATTAAATGTGTAGATAAAACATGGAAAAATGGAGGGACATCAGATATTATGACTCATCAAGTTAAAATGTTTATTGAATTGTTTACACCTTTATTTAAAAGTGGGTTTCCTTCTTGCTTGGATGAAAAAGGTGGTATGCTTTTTGAAACAGAGTATCATGCTCACTTGTTAAGGTGTATATTAGATCACAGAAAGTTCAAGGATATGCAGCAACCCTTAGCTGGAAAGACAATAATAGATAAGATGGAAGAATATTTTGAAATGTTGTATGCCTTCAAAGCCACCTATTTATAGCTACATGAAATTTCATACAAACATCACATAGAGTTGAGAGTACTGGAAAACGAAATGGCCATCCTGGAGCTGCCAACTATCGATCAATGGAATACAGTTGAGAAATATGGAAGAAAAAAGTACAGGCTATGTGGATGAGCATCTATTGAATATTTGTCGAAGACTATCGAAGACTATTTTGAAGACTAATTAATTAGCAATTTATTTTCAGAACAATTATTAGTTAGGAAATATAGATGACAGATGTAAAAAGGAAGTTATTGCCAATTTTTAGTAGAGTTAGTTATTCATCTCATGGAGCAACATTTTGTATTTAAACATTTTTTTGTAATAGAACAAGGGTTGGAACCCATGAGATTTTACATTGTAATTGATATTCCAGAGATTAGTAAAATTACAGAGTCGAAGCTATCCTTTTCAGAGATTCTCATGCTTTCTTTATTACATGTTGTACTTTCTTTCCTTTATGTGCGTGTGTTTCTAGTTTACAACTTCCATTGTTTTTTCCCTTTCATGCTTGAAAGAGTTTACAATAGTTCAGAATTCATAATTATATGCTCTGATTCAATTACTTTCAAGTATTCACAAAAAATTTTCAACTAAAGTTAATGTTGGATTCATCCTTGCTATATGCCCACATTAATGGATTGTTTCTAATATTCCTCCATATCACCAGACAAAATCATTTTGAATGTAATGAGATTGCTACCTTACCTCTGTTAAGATTCCCATGCAACAACATTGCTCATATTATTGTTACACATAACTCCATGCCCAATGTACATTTATTTCAACCATCAACAATCTTAAATTTTGTTTCTTCTTTATATATATCTGGCCTTATGAAAACAAATACTGAGAGATCCCTGTTTGGAAAGAAAGAAGCCAACTTTCTTTCCTAAAGCTTGGTTTTGTGGTTAACTTGGGGTTTTCCCTTTCACAATCGGGGATACTTTCTGAGTGGTAACAACTTGGCTTCATTTCCAGGGAACGAGAGTTCAAATCTGCCCTGGCCCAAACGGTAGATTTTACAAAGAAGACAATTTTTTTGTGGGAAAAAAAGGTTCTTGCATTGAGATCGGTTGTACATTTTCCTTGACGACTCCATGTTGATTTCAAGTAGATTTTTACAAAGACACATCCTAGATTCCAGGAGGAAACACACTAGAGGTAATCCTTTTTCTAAAATTTTATACACTATGGAAAACCCAGAAAGATTGATTAGACATAGGCCTAGTGAAGAAATAATAAATACTTCTCAAATTGAAGGATCTTTTTCTCAAGAATTTCATAGTTTTCAAGATTTTGAGTGGGAAACAGGTTTTAAAAGAGTTATATTAAGTTCCAAATAAGAATCAGATCTAAAATAAACAAAAATAAATCCTAATAGGCTTCAATCATACTTGCTTGAATCTCTTTGGCATAATCTCCAAGATATTGTAAAGGTTGAATAAAATAATCATTTTATTCAAACCTTTCAGCCTCATATTTCAAGCGATCTCCATAGTCCTCATACTCTTCAAATTCCCCATGTTGTCTTAAACCCTCCTAGACCCATGGCAGCCAGGTTTTCTCCTTTGGATCTGCCTATTGTATTGCATGATTTTCGCCAGAATTACTCACAAAGAATATCTTTATTTGATGGGGAAGGAAACTTTACTTCCAGGCAACATATAGATAGATTTGAATATTTCATTGATTTGGACGAGATAGACTATGATGACGCTAAGATGAGTTTGTTTGCACAAATTTTGTGTGGAGAGGAAAAATTATGGTTCAAATATTTACTTGCAAGATCCATACTTACATTTGAATCCTTCCAGACTTTGTTCCTAGATAGGTGGGAAGATAAGAAAAGTCCTCTACAAGTTCTTTCTCAATATAACAATATGAAAAAATGGCAATTTTGAGTCAGTTCATGAGTTTTCCAACAGGTTTATGAGGGTGTATAATTCCATACCAGCAAATATCAAACCCTTAGTAGGTGTTTCCCAACTCCATAATGCAGATGCCGTTGAGAGTGATTTTGGCATGTTGTTAAGAGAAAGAAAATATACAAATCTCCCTGTGATTTTCAAATATGCCTTGGAGGTAGAAGCTAATATGATGGATTATGGAAAGATCAAACAGAGAGTAGAGGTGGAAAAAATAAGAACTAGAGAATAAACTTAGCCCTCCACTTTTGTTAATTTTGCTTCTTCTTAAAATGATGCAAAGTTTGAAATGATGATGAAAACTATGGAAAGGTTAATGGACAAGTTGGATTTAGACAACAACCCACCCAATAAAGAGAAACTTGAACATCAAGTAATAAAACCCAACTTTAGAATACCACCTCCTCCTCATCCCCCTCAAAACAGGCAGAGAGATCCAACAAATCTTAGAAATCCTTAAGATCAACATATAAGGCCTCCATTCCCAAAAAACTATGTTGATGATGAGGAATAAATTGATCCAATGGATAATAAGATTCACCACTTTGATGGTTTGGATACAAAAATATATCTTAGTGAAGAAGAAAATAATTTTTTTTCTCAAGAAGATGACAGTAGTACTTCTGAGGTGGATTCAGAACAATATCAGAGGGGTTAGTACCAGAATGCCATAGATGATTTTCAAAAGAAACTGAAATAGAGAAGTAGAGATGCGATTATAAATAAAGGAATGTCTAATGCAAAGAAAACTTCTTGTAATTAAATGAACAAAGAAAAAAAAAAGAGAATTATGTACAAAAAATTGTAAGTAATAAAGGAGAAATATCAGAAGATGTTAAACAAATCACACTAGTTGATGTAGATAGAGCAGTTTCCTCTTTTCATTTGCAAAATGAGCTATCAAAAATAAAAATTTCTATCTCATTCAAAGAGTTTTTAAGAAATAAGGAGTACAGAGAAAAAATAACCATAATGTTAAAGAATGAAGGTGAATGTCAACCAGATACTTTAGAAATCACGGATAATACTCCCACCATAGTCCTTGGCCCCAGAGTTGAATATACATATGAAGAAGATGTACCTCCTTTTTATGTAAGTCTGAATGTTTATGATATGATTTTGCATAATGCTATGCTTGAATTAGGTGCATCTCATAACTTAATTCCAAGGGTTGTGGTGGAAAGTTTATGATTGAATATTACTAGGCCTTATAAATCCCTATATTCCTTTGATTCCATTAATGTAAGTTGTTTGGGATTGATTAAATATGTGGTGGTGACTCTTGCTCAAATTCCATCTAAAAGTATTGTTATGGATGTGGTAGTGGCATACATTCCTCCCAAGTTTGGTATGATGTTCTCAAGATCATGAGATTCTAGGTTAAAGGGGACATTGCAAATGGATATGTCATACCCAACCATTCCTTTGTTTGGAGGTCACATAAGACTATATAGAGAAAAGAGACTAGAATATGTGGTGAGTAGCCAAGATAAACTTGAAAACCACCCTATATATGTTGTAGATACTAATTTGAGGTCTTCTATATTCTTCAATGACTCACATGTTGATCATGAAATACCTATAGTTGTGGATTTAAAAGAATATAAATAGTTTTCCAAAAGACAGGAGGCATTGGAAAAGAAACAGAAGGAAGAGGGACTGTGGAAAATGTTTTTTTATGGGTCTATCAATAAAGAGGGAGTTGGTGCAGGTGTGTGGATAATTTCTCCTAATAGGGAATTTAAGGTTTATTCTTATAAGTTAACTTTTGAATGTACAAATAATGTTTTAGAGTATGAGGCTCTATTGTTAGCTTTAAATGCTTTAAAATATTTTGGAGCCAAAAGAATAGATGTGTTTGGATATTATCAGTTAGTGATTAACCAAGTGAATGACATCTATCACACTAAACATCCTAGGATGACATCATACAAAAATTAGGTCTGGGATATGTTGGATAATTTTTTCACAGAGTAAAAATTCAGAGTCGTTCCCAGAATAAAGAATCGGGTAGTTGATTCATTGGCCACCACTGCTGGGAATTTCAAGGTTCCCATATTTTCAAAAAATAAATACAAGATAGTAGTTGTACATAGACCTTCCATCCCTACTAATTCCAAATACTGGAAGGTATTTGAGGATGATTTGAAAATAAATAGATTTTTGGAATTATCAGACGAGTTTGTAAATACCCAAATAGATATAGAAAATCAAAACACAGAAAAATTCCATGAAAATGTACACTTTGATGAGGAAGATGTTGAAAATAAAAGCTAAAAAATGTGGTTGGAAGAAAGGACATAATACAACTTAAAAGCAATTATATTCCAAAAGGTTTGATTCCTCTTGAAAAATTGTTTGATCAGAACGATGTTGCCGAATTTCCAAAGGTTCAACCTATTGAAAATTGTATTGAAGACCAAAACATAAGAACTGAAGATGTGCCCAGAATTGTAAAGCTCTCTAAAAATTTACTTGTGGCTGAAAAGGAAAAATGCATTCATTTGATGAAGAATTATGTTGATGTGTATGCATGGAGCTATGAATATTTAAAGGAATATGACACTTCCATTATACAACACACTATTCCTATCAAACCTAGAGAAAATCCCTTTAAACAGAAGCTGAGAATAATTAATACTATGTTATTGCCACTAATTGAAAAGGAAGTCAAGAAATTGTTTAATGCGAAGATCATTGTTACTATTAGATTCTCTAAATGGGTTGCTAATTTGGTACTGGTCGGAAAGAAGAATGGTGAGATCATACTATGTGTTGATTTCAGGAATTTGAACAAAGTATCATTGAAAGACAACTATCCATTACCTAAGATGGACCGTATTCTACAGAAAGTAGTAGGAGCAAAGAGAATTTCCACCATGAATGGTTTCTCTGGATATAACCAAGTAAACGTTCTTCCAGAGGATCAATAAAAAACTGCTTTTACTACACCTTGGGGTACTTTCATGTATGCCAAGATGCCATATGGGTTGATGAACACATGAGACACTTTTCAAAGAGCCATGGACATTGCTTTTGCTGAAGAAAATGATAAGTTTGTAGTGATTTATATGGATGATATAACAAATTTTTCTAAATATGATAGGGAACATGTCAAGTATTTGTAGAAAGTATTTTTGAAATGCAGAAGGTATGGCATTTCCATTAACCCCTGGAAATCAATTTTTCTTTGAAGGAGGTTAAGATATTGGGTCATATTATTCCTAAAGCTGTAATCAAAATTGACCTAGATAGAGTGAACAACATTCTAAAATTAGAATATCCTAGGAGTAAAAAGGAAGTGCAGTCTTTCATTAGACAGGTGAATTTTTTAAGAAGGTTTATACCAAGTTTTGCTTAAATTTTGAGAAATATCACCAATACGATAAAGAAGGATAATGATATTAAGTGTACAATGGATGAAAGAAAATATTTCAAAGACATTAAGAAATCCATTATTGAAGCCCCAGTTTTGGTAAGTCCGTATTTTTCAAAAGATTTTTTGGTATTCTCATATGATTCTAAACACACCATTGCTAGAGTTTTATTGAAGAAGAATAGTCAAAATGATGAGAAGTCTATTGCTTTCTTTATAAAAGTGCTGAGAGATGGAGAACTGAAGTATGATATTATGGAGAAACAAGCTTATGCTTTGGTAAAGTATTTCAAATATTTTAAGGTATATGTTCTGCACTCTCACATTATAGCATATGTTCCTAGCAATGTGGTTAAAATTATCCTTACACGACCTGATCTAGAGGGAAAGAGGGATAAATGGATTGTTGTTCTGATAGAATATGATTTGGAGATGAATCCCACTAAATTGGGAAAATGACAAGGATTGGATAATATGATGACAGATTCAAACTATGAATCTTTTCAATTAAATTTCATGTCTAATCGTTTTGATCATCCTGAGCCAAAATTGTAGGTGATACCATACTTTACTTTGTTTCCATGGTATAGTGACATTTTTTGTGTATTGCAGAACTTGCAAGATCCTCCCGAATTAAGCAAAAAAAGAGCTAGATCTATAAATTGAAGGAAACAAAATTTTGTGTCATGAATCAATATCTATATTGGAAGTATCCATGTGGGATGTTTTTAAATTTCTTGTTAGAGAATGAGGCTAAGCACACCATCAAATAATTCCATAAAGGGGTTTGTGGGGGGCATCATTCTTGGAAGGTAACTACTATCAAAATATTGAGGGTTGGATTCTATTGGCCTTCTATGTTTTATAATGTGTATAAAGAAACCACCACATGTCATCAATGCCAATTTTTTTAAGGGAAAAGAGAACCGGTGCCATTAAATCTAAATAATATCTCAATGGAAGCAGCTTTTCAGCAACGGGGGTTTGATTTCATTGGAGAAATCAACCCAAACTCTTCTAGTTAGAACAGATGGATTCTAACAACAACTGATTATTTCACCAAATGGATTGATCCCATACAAACCAAGAGAGCCATTGATGTTGTCATTATGGAATTATTAGAAAACAATATCTTGTCAAGGTTTGGGTGTCCAAAGAGGATTGTAACTAATAATTCCCCTACCTTTGAATCAAAGAAAATGATCAGCTTTTGTCATAAGTACCATATTAGTTTAAATCATTCTACTGCATACTATCCTTAGGGAAATGGGCTTGCAAAATCTTTCAATAAGAGTTTAGTAAAAATAATCAAGTAGTTACTGGAAGATAATAAAATAGCCTGGAATATTACAAAATTGAAATGTTCTTTATGGGAAGATAGGAACAGTACTAAAATACCAATTGGAATGTCACCATTTCAATTGGTTTATGGAGTAGAGGTACTTTTTCCAGCATCTATAGGTTTTCCTATCATGAAGTTGTTACAGGAATAGGAGGGTGAGCCAAATCACATGCATAGAAGAATCGATTAGATAATAAGGCTTATGATAAAGTACAAGTACATCAGGAGAAGGTTAAAAATACTTTTGACAGAAGGGTGAAGGAGGAAAATTTTCAAATTGATGACTTAGTATTAAAGTGGGATGCACCAAAAGAATAAAAACATGGTAAGTTTGATTATATGCAAAGTGGGACGTATATTATTGTAGTCTACAGGGGTGATAATCCTTTTTTTTTGCAAAATCAAGATGGGGTTCAACTGAAAGGAGGCCCTGTCAATGGAAGATTTCTGAAGCATTATCTGTGCTAAGGGTGGAAGGTAATTTTTGTACCATAATTGTATATATTTATTTAATTTGAAATCAGTACAGATGGCAAGATAATAAATTTGAATCCTGGAGAGAAGGCCCTAAGATCTTGAGGGGTTTCTGTTTTTCTTTATTTTAATATCAAGAAAAAGAAAAAAGAGTTTTCGAGTTTCGTAGGAAATAATAATAGGAACTGGTTTGTGGGTTCTTTGCTACCTCGTAGGGAGTATAACATCCCCAGTTGGAGCCAGTTGTTAGCAAAATTTCTGGTTAGCGGTTGGAGAAGGCGGCAGGCCTAAGGAGAAATAAGGTAAGAGTTGAAAATGTCAAAATATGACCTAGAGGTTGTTGAAAGGGGATGAAAAATAATGGAAGGGGCTTATTTCTAAGTTTAATGATTATACATTTGAAAGAAAATTATAGCTTAAGACTTAGAAATAAGTTTGAAATGAAAAATTTGCCTGCTAGTTATCTTGTGGTAAGGTTTGATGGTGTATATTTGCATTTGAGAAGATCTACAGATGTCGATAAGTCTACTGCGAAAAGTTGCATGACAAAGATAAGTTTGGTCGCCATCAGAATGAATTAAAAAGCAGCAGAGATATACGATTAGATGAAAAATGGAATACATATATACGGTTAGGAAGGATTCCGCAAATGGAACTAGCAGAGAGGGATGAAATTTCCTAATCAGTGGAGAAAGTTACATCCCACCAAGATCAATGGCAAAGATGAAAATATGGAAATGATCAACGGTCCTGAGCTATTCCGCTAGGTGAACATATGCAGCATAAAGAACTTTGGAAATCAGTAGAAAGTGGTACATGATGCATATTTCGACAGTCGTGATTGAGGATTGATGGAGATCAATGGCTGATATTCATTCTGCTGATGGAATATGCATAGGTAAAGAAAGTTTTAGAATCATTGAAATTAGTTAAGGGGCCCACACAATCAAGGGTGCATATTTAATGCATGTGATATATATGGTCCAAGAACATTCCATTAATTTAACATGCATGAATAAAATCATAGTGATCCCCTGCAGAATGGATTAAAGGGAAAATAAAAACAAAGGTTGATATTGATGGTGATCAAAATCTATGATGGAGGATGACTCTGCTATGGGAAGATGTGCAATATTTGTAAGGTTAGATCTAAGCGAAATGTTAAAAATAGAAATTGATCGATGGTGGGAATTTCCAAAGAATAATATCAATGGTCAAGTACTAATCCACTGAGGTAGGTGCAGTTCACTTATTTTATGAGTGAGTGATGTTAAATTGCAAAAGATCTACGGTAGAAAATGAATGAGTAGCAGATCTATGGTTGTGGTGATTTTTTCTACTAGGAGTTACAGGATCGATAATATGTTGGGATGGAAATACAAGGTTAAACATTAATCGAGATCAATGGTTTAGGATGGAAGACGCCAGATCTACGAACATAGAAAGATCCAATTGAAAAAGGTGCATGGAAAATAGTAGAATATAATAATATAAAATTAAAGTACGTGGATAAGGACCATTTGTCTGCTTGTGCATTGGAAATCGAGAGCTTGGAACTATGTGGAAGAATCCAAATCACATGAACTCTTTTCCACTTTTCAAGTGACCAGGTACTCCAATTTTCTCCCACTAAAGACTATTTAAAATGGATAGTGTAGAGGGAGTAGAAGCTGAGGCCTTGGAGTACCAGGAGATTAAGGAAGTTTTTGAGGATAAATATTGTGAGGTTTTTGACACAATACTGTCATTTGGTTTATTATACCATTTAAAAACTAAATTAAAAGCCCTTAAATACCAAGGAACAAATGTCCATGGAGTTGTTAAGTCCTATCACCATGTTTTTAAGTACTAAAAAAACCCTAATATTTCTTGAGTTTATTGACAGGTGCGCCTCTAATTATACCTCTTCCGAGAGGGTAATTATGGACGCAAATAAGTCTAAAAATATTTGTTCTGACAGTCCATTGATTGTCTAAAATACATTTGTTGTTCATGCTGAATTCACCCATTCATGTGAAGATTTTAATGAAGAAATTTTTGTTCAATTATTTAGAGAAGCTATTATTGAGAAAAAACAAGTATTTTCAACACCTGTTTCAAGAATGTGGTGCCCTTGCAGAACCAATATTTCCCTGTGGATACCAGTTTGTTCAATGATGAAACTCAGTCAGTTATTTCCCTTATGGGTCAGTTTCTAGGTATAGACACTAACATATATGTCATTGAGTCACTAATGAGTCTATTATTCAATGTCAGTACTAGTCAAGTTAGTTTAGTTTCCTTAAATTTGATGAGTTCCTAGCTGACAACATCCACTCACATCTAGTGAACTTCTACAACACCAGATTCTTCAGGTTCTAGTCTTATTTGGGGAATATGTTCCTATTTTTTAATGAAGAAAACCTACAGTTTCTAGAGATCGTTCTCACTGATGAGATTAGCATAATTTTTGGTAAACACATGAATTTTCTTATGATAGAAGTGTACAAAGTATTTTTCTAGCAAAAACTACCTAGAGTGCTACCTATCATGAAGGAGTTGTTATAATTTTCACCTAAGAAAAGAATTGGGGATTGGCTCTTGATGGAAGAAGGTACTATGAAATGGATTTTTCCATCAGCCCCATGTTTTACATGTTTTCCTTACTCCAAGGATATTTGCGTTAGAGCTGATTAAGAAGAAGCTCACTGTTGAAAATGAGCACTTAATTAATTTCAAAAAGTAATCAGAAATCAAGTTTCCATGGGTGGTTGGCCCCTTTCATTATAAAAAAGTAAATATGTTTTTCCTATAGTGGAGAGTTTTGTAAAATAAATGAAGTTTCAAACAATTGAAACTGTCAACTATGATCCTCACCATGTCATCTTGATAAGGATACAAGTCAATAAAAACAAACCATTTGAGCATAAAGAAGTTGAAGGCTTGGCTGAGAGTGCCAATTGGTTAGATTACCCTCAGGTGGCACAGAACGAGGAGGATATGCAATAGGGATCCTGTTCTAAAACAAAATATGCAAGTGTCACACAGTCTGATCCTTTGGTTGTTATTCCAACAGCTGCTAGGATATCTCCCATTGCTAGTCATTCGGAAATGACTAACAAGAGAATATTCTATGATGCCATGAAAACAGAAGAAGAAGATAGTGCTCAAAATTCAAAGAAACGAGATGTTGAATAAGAAGGAAAAATGATACAGGTAAGAGAAACTAAAGGAAATAAAAAGAAAATGAAAGTAAAAGGACCATCCTTTGAAATTAAAGAATATGATTTCTCAGAAACATCCAAGGATTCCACATCTCAGTTCAAAACTAGGGTTGAGTTATTTGACAAATACAGGGATGACAAAGAGGTATATACAAATGACTCCTTAAAATGGTATGTTGATGTCATAAAAATATCAAGTAAGGATGTGTCCTTAGACACTGTTAGGGATCGTGTTCAGAACACTCTGAACCTAGTAGTAGAAACTAAGAATAAGGTAGTTGAAATGAGAATGAATATAGAGAATATTTATGTGCCTGATATGATCCATCTCCACTAGAAAACTGGAGAGGTTATCTATAGTGACTTTCTCAAAGCCACTCTCAAAGTATCTAGATTGCAATAAGCTAAAAGTAAAGTTGAGAATCATCTAAAATAGGAAAGCGTGGAGAACAAGGCTCATCAACGGAAGATTGAAAAGATGTAAGGATATTTAATGATTGTTGATAGTGAAGTTGATAAAGGAGCAACAACTCATAAGTTGCTAAATGAAAAAAGAGAACACCATCCAGTTGTTGAAGAAGAAATTGAAGATCCCATCCACTCATCTCATACAAGCTACAGAGCTTACAGAGATGGAAAAAGAAAAGGAAATTTTAAATGATGAATGGAATGATTGCAAAGAAAAGCTTCTAAAGTTTGTTGAGCAAAAGAAGCAATGGGAAAAGGACAAAGTCCTTTTGATTGAAAATGAGAAGGCTCTAAAAGGAAAACAAGAAGAGTTGGAAAAAGAGTTGAATGAAAAGGAAAAAGATCCTGAAGTACAAATTGTTCCACCTCCTGCACAAGTGAGTGCAGACTCTGTTATACAAGCAATATCTCAAATTAGCCTGAGAGATTTGGAAATTGTTGGGCTAAAAAACCAAAACAAGAATATAGAAAATTTAGCTTGTAAAAGGGAAGAGGAAAGAAAATCTTGGGAGAATAAGTGTAGAGACCTTTAAGATAAAGATGACAAGTTGATGAAGCAGGTAACTGGACAGCTGCCTATGCAAGGAACTAAGCATATCCTTTGGGATATGATCATAGCTGAAGCATCCAAAATCAAGCCCTATCTAGATTAAATTTTGGGTAAAGAGATTGTTATCCAAGCTCCCAGACATAGTGTTGCAGTAGTTAAAGAAGTATTAAATATAATTCCTATAGACACTGCTAACAACACAATAAGTTTCCTAAATGGTTTGACTGAAAATGATTTAAAAAAAACAAATATTAAGGACATGATTTTAGTCATTACATGGGAAAGGAAGATCGTGAGAAAGCATAAAAAACTTGATACTGTACAAGAAAATATTGATATTATGACTCATTAAGTTAAGATGTTTATTGAATTTTTTACACCTTTATTTAAAACGAGACTTCCTTTCTTTTGGGAAGAAAAAGGTGGTATGTTTTCTCAAATAGACTATCATGCTCACTTGGTAAGGTGTAGACTAGATCATAGAAAGTTCAAGCATATGCAACAATCCTTGGCTGGAAAGACAATAATAGATAACTTGGCAGAATATTTTGAAATGTTGTATGCCTTCAAAGCCACCTGTTTACAACTTCCCGAAATTTTATACAAATACAATGTAGAGCTAAGAGTACTGAAAAAATAAATGGCCAGCCTAAAGCTGCCAATTGTCAATCAATGGAAGACAGTTGAGAAATATGGAAGAACAAAGTACAAGCTACGTGGATAAGCATATATTGAATATTTGTCAAATATTGTCAAAGACTATTTTGAAGATTAGTTAATTAGCAGTTTATTTTCAGATATTAGTTAGGAAATCTAGATGACAGATGTAGAAAGGCATTTATTTCATATTTTTAGTAGAGTTAGTTATTCATCTCATGGAGTAACATTTTGTATTTAAACAAGTTTTTGTAATAGAAAAAGGGTTGGAACCCGTGAGATTTTGCATTGTAATTGATATTCCAGAGATTAATAAAATTACGGTGACGAAGTTGGCCTTTTCAGAGATTCTTGTGTTGTCTTTATTACAGTCAGTACTTTATTTCCTTTATGTGCATGTGTTTCCAGTTTACAACTTCCATTGTGTTTAACTTTCATCCTTGAATGAGGTTGCAATAGTTCATAATTATAATCATATGCTATGATTCTATTACTTTCAAGTATTCACAAATATTTTTCAACTAAATTTAATGTTGGATTCATCCTTGTTAGATTCTGACATTAATGGATTGTTTCTAATATTCCTCCATATCACCAGAAAAAATAAAAAAATAAAAAAATATTTTGAGTGTAATGAGATTGCTACCTTGCCTTTGTTAAGTTTCCCAAGTAGTAGCATTGTTAATATCATTCTTACACATGAGTCCATTCCCAATGTACATTTGTTTCAACTATCACCAATCTTAAATTTTGGTTTCTTGTTTATATATAGTTGGCCTTATGAAAACAAATACTAAGAGATCCCTATCTGGAGAGAAAGAAGCCATCTTTATTTCCTAAAGCTTGGTTTTGTGGTTACCTTGGGGTTTACCCTTTCACAACTAGGGGTACATTCGGAGTGCTAACAGAACATTTCCCTTTGTATCCTTTCTTGCTTTGTCGAACATTAGTACCGTAGCTTACAAAAAATCTCATTATG
This sequence comes from Pseudotsuga menziesii, assembly GCA_001517045.1. Taxonomy (NCBI): domain Eukaryota; kingdom Viridiplantae; phylum Streptophyta; class Pinopsida; order Pinales; family Pinaceae; genus Pseudotsuga; species Pseudotsuga menziesii. The sequence continues at coordinate 189,326 of LPNX010751020.1, forward strand.
GGTTGTATTTAAGCTCTTTTCCAACCATTTCATAAAGAAAATATTGTCGAGTAAAATTGGTTTTGTTCATGATCATAACAGTATTTGAATGAATATCCAATCAGTATAGGTTTAACCTTTTTCGGCCTAGTTGGACTACCTATAGAAAAGAAGTCTCTCCACCCCTTTCGGCTGGGATAGCTCTCCTTTGTACTTTTTTTTCCTTTTTCTGGATTAGCAGTCTATTGTACACAAAAGAGAACCATTGGAGTCTTCTTCATGTTTTCAGACTCTCTAAACATGAAAACACCATCGATCCTTTTCTTATCTTGGGCTCGACAAAAATCCACAAGATAGTATCATATTGAGCATATTTCTATCCCTTCTTCGTGCTCCTTATACTATGAAGAAGGCCCAAAATGGTGTCTTTAGCACCCACTCATATTACATATGGTTTCACATTATGGAATATCCCCCTCCTTGGGTCTCCTTTGTTCATAGTACTCTGCGATGAGTCTCCCTTGGATCCCTTGGATATCACTATTCCATTTACTTCCCCAAGTATTTCCCATTGTAGTTATTTCCTTGATTTCACAGCTATGATCCCTTGCCTAGAAGTTAGTATCATTTGTTTCCAGGTAATCCCTGCTGTCATACTCTGAACAAAGGAATTTTGAGTCCATCGTACTCCCCTTCCCCTGTTCCCCATTTAGTGTCTCGTTCCCCTTACTATTCCACATCTCTGGTTGTCTCCCTCGCACTTCTATCAATGAAACCTCATGCCCTTGTTAGTTTCAGGTCTCCCTCTGTCGACGTCAACACATCTATTCCATAGGATAAACCTAGAGGTCCCTATATCTTATTTTCATCCACCTCATTGACGAGTTCCTTGAAGCACTTGAAGGGATTCCTTAGTTTCTTTCGGGTTGCTTGTGTCTCACATGCTTGACTTCAGCTACATTATCACACCATTGAGATTCGTACAGGGTACTGGTTCATTTATTATTTGGTTGAAGAACCTGGTTGTCACCTGACTCTAGCACATTAGTGAGTCTATTTTGGGACCCATACAGTTTCATGTCCCTTGTGATTTTCGGGCTGCGTTGGTGACAGTGTTCGGAATCCCCCTTAGTTCATGATTCTGTGTATCTCTAGTACTTGATGTTTCTTAATGTACCAAATAGATTCTAACTCTCAATCATTGAGTCCATACAGTTGTGTACACCTCCTGATTCAAGAGAACATCAGTTGTTGTGGTTATGCATTCTTTGAGAATACCATTGTTCCTTTGTACCATTTCTTCATGTCAACATTTGTATCCATCCTCCCATTGAGGCCACCATTATGCATTACCAATTGTATCTATGTATTGATCGAATCCCATTTGTTTGATCCTTGATCCCCATTTTTATATTGATACATTATTACGAGCATGGGTATGCTTGCCTCATCCATATACATGTCTAATATTATATGTACCTCATCCATTTTTAGAAGAAATACAAACCAAAATCCATTGCAGTTCGAATGAGGAGACTCCACTCCTACGCAATCCTCTCTAGTATCTCCACCATTATCACCATTTTTCCTTGATCCTATGATGTCAATTGGACATACGATGAGATCCTTTCCTCACACATTAGGGGGAAATCTGTTAACACTAAAAATTGTTCACCTGGATCTCTATGGTCCAAACCATAACTATACATCATATTCCCATCGCTATTTCCTCCAGTTTTCCCCTCACAACTAAATTTTCACATACCCATACCTCATTATCATGCAGAATTAAAAATTCCATCGAGAACCTTTACTATTCATCGAAACATAGGGCATGGCCATGAACCACTTCTCAACATTTCCAACACTATCACACTCCCTCCCATCTTCCATTGATCAATTCGATGATCTGCAAGGAAAGGTCTCAGAGGAGGTCGGGCGGCGGGGAGAAAACGCGATGAAAATCAATGATCCCAAATGGTCCCACATCTAGGACCAAATCGACGGCTCGGAATCCACCCGCAAAAATCAATGGTGCAGAAAGCCCTAGTTTCAGAATTGGAAGTTATGAAAAATGCAATCTCACTTCCCGCAACCCACATACCGCATCGGGAATAGATCAATAGCGGATAATCATCTCGCGAATATCGACGGTGCGGAAACTTGAATTGCGGGATTGGGAATTGTGGAAATCGCGACACCGCAATCCCACCTCCCATATCTTGCAAGTTGCGGAAGGGAAAATTGCGGAAAACAAGATATGCAAACTGGCTTCCCACATCCCGCAGATTGTGTAAATGAAGATTTCTAGCAGGAAACTCAACTTTTTAACTAAATCCTTGGATCGATTTGATCATTTAGGCCATTACCAATTTGGCCAATCTACCCTAAAACTTAGTTAAAATGCATTGAGGGAAAACATACATAGATTGCTATAATTTCAATTATTTTAAGGAACAATGCATCAATTCAATACAACAATATGTTCATCGCATTCCATCAAGAAATTACAATACAATAGTACAATTGCAGAGATTAACATAGACAAGAACAATTATCTTGAGCAGAACTTCCCGCAACCAGCTATGTCACTGCAACATTCCACCCAACCATAGGTAATTTTGCTCATCAATCTCTCAGTGACATTGCCACCCCCGAGCTGGGCATGATTTCCTACAGGACTAAGGGAACACTAACAGACTCATACATAGACAAGGGTGAAATAAATCTCATCCAAGCCAACATAGTTGGGTTTATCAAGATGTAAGGGAAAAACACACCAACAGATGGGTTTCATACGCCACTCAGCCAAGCCATCTCACAATTGGGTTTCATAGACTGACCACATTCAATCCAACATTCACCTTTAAGGACTAGTCAAGCCAACCGATGGGTTTATCAGACTGAACACAGTCAGGCCATCTCATTGTTGGGTTTATCAAACTAACTATCCAAGCCAACATTCACAATTGGGTTTATCATACTATCCTGTTAAAGGTTACCCAAAAGGTCAAACACAACAAGACACATCCAAGCCAACAGATGGGTTTATCAGGCTACTAGCCAAGCCATCTTTCCAACTGGGTTTATCAGGATTCTAAGACAATGGGCAGGAAGAATTGCTAAGCTAGTGAGCTCATCTATAGAGCTAAGAACACCTTCACAAGACCTATTTGTCCTAGTTTCCCCACTCCCTACACACCCAACACCAGGAAGTGTCCCCTTCTCTGCTCCACAGTCCCTCAAGCTACACCTTCCCTTCTAGTGCTCTTCAGGATGTGCATAGCAGGTTTACCAGTCACTCTTATCTTATCGTGAGTTTCCACACTAGGTTTATCAAGCACATTCTACATATCTCCCATTCCTAAATCTTGTACATAGTTCAGACTCGAACCAGGGCGCACAACACAACAACCACAAGGATACTCCACAATTCAAGCTTACTCGGGAACCAAGTAACAGGGTCTCATACACTCTGTAGTTTAAGATAATGCTGCAACACAGCAATCACAATATTTCCAAGGAAAAACACTTGCAGAACGCGAGGGATACACACAGGAAGAGCTCTGCTGATACCACAATGTCACGTGAATGGGAAACAAAGATGGTCGTGAATGAGCTAGAACGTCCTTCCGCTCCCAAAACGTGAGAGTAAAACCAAAACATGAACTCGTGAGTCAAAAATGGCATACGATTCTGGTTTTTCTTGTCCCTACAAGCAAAACATGACATTCCAAAACTCGGTGCTCTGCCCAATTCGAATTTTCCCATACTCTTCCCATTCCAAGCAATAACTACCTCAACCACATTCTAGCAGAGATAAATGGTTGGGAAGAAAAGACAAGGAAGAGGGTAGTTGACAGTTCTGATGGGTTGTCCCCATGAAACATGGATTTTTCCCAAACAAGTTCAAGGTTAACATTCCCACCCCCTTATCCTTAGGAAAATCATGCCCCCATCTCATTATTCATTGCATTGACATAGTTGGTTGTGGGGTTTTCATTAATTTGCATATTTACATGATGTTTACAAACATTCTTGACTTAGCACAGAGACCATAGGAATCAACCAGCATTTCCTATATACCAAACATTAATCAATGACAGGGCCTTGGCCTTGAGCTCCTTGTCATGATCCCATATAGTATTTACATCATATACATTAATGCAACGGGGTCAAAATTGGGGTGTTACATAAATTTCCACCAAATATGGTCCAAAACATTATTATTCCTTCCTTATAAATGAAGGGAAGTTGAGCATTTATTGTCATTTATCCACACTCTCTCCAAAAAGGACCAAAAAACCATAAAAATGAGAATGGGTCAAAATCCATAGATAAATACCATGCACAATAAAATACCATGGGTCATTACCATGGGTCAAAAAACCTTGGACCATCCTATAAAGAAATTGTGAATGTCTCCCCAAAAACACTTTTAGTCACACTTTTTGGCCATTCCAGAAACACTTTTGAACTTTTCATCATTTTCTCACCTTTCACCGTTATCACAACACTTAGCCATATCACTCTCTTGGCGTATGTTGAGCTAGCTCCATACCCATTTGGATCCATTCCCCCTCTTTGACAACCATTAGTGGAGTAGAATGGATACCCAAATCGTGGATCTGTGGGACCATTTCTTTGGACGGTTGTAGTGGTCCACTTCAAATAAAGGTATGTATATTGTTGTTATTTGTTTTTAGTTAGAAAATATAAATCATAAATCATAAAAAAATATTTCTTTCATGCTTGTTGTTAATTATTGTTGTAAGTCGAGGTTGAAATACACCTCGCACCATTCAACTCTACCCTATGATCTGGTTGATGTAGGGTAGGTTTTTTGCAGGGGAGAAATCCCCACTACACAAAGGGGTCTACCTTGATCATTGATCTTTCAACATTATCAAGTTTTTCACGCTGACCAATTGCCAAATAATGGAAAAGATAACGCAATTGACTTCCACATTATGGGCACATTATCTGAAGGTTTATAATCCTTTCTCACCCATTATTCTATTGTAAGGGGGTAATGTATTTTGTAACCAACAACTTACTCCCTAAGTTTTTTTTGGATATTATTCTTCACATACTCTTCAATACAAATATCCTTCCAAATGAGTGAATGTTTTTAATCCCCCAACCTCCAAATTGTTTCAAATTATCCAATGCATGTTGTTAAACTAAATTTATCCCATAATACTCCCTCATGTATCCCTAAAAACTTGAAACATTTATTTTCGATATCCTCTGGGACCCCTTTTGGAATAAAATATATAGAGTACCAATAAAAAAGTATTTCCTCCAATGCTAACTTGAATAGTGTAAGTATTCCTCCTGAGGAAATCCATCTACTACACAAATGTTTGATTATATCCTTGATATTAAACATCATCCACTTCCAATGTTTTTTCATGTAGTCATTTGGTTTCATCTATAAGTTTGCGTACTTAAAACCTTCTTGAAAACTCACACTTTAATGAGAAGGAAAGATTTGAAGAAAAGTTATGATATGATCCTCCTCTACATCATTAATTACAACAACTGATAAATTTAACATATTAACTTCCATACTCGTGGCTACAACATACAAATCCAAAATTTTCCTTAGTTTTATAGCATGCCTTCTAGACCCATCACAGAAGAGAAACACATCATCCAAAAAATTAGTGTGTTAAGATAAAATAGTTGTCTATATTTATACCTCCCAATTTCCATGTTCTTTTGGCCTCTAAAATTAATATACTTAGTCGTTCTATCATAATCAAAAAGAGGAGGGGTAACATTGGGTACTCTTCCTTATACCTCCCAAAGGCATGAAAAATCCAATGTTGATCCACTTATAAGCATCGCAAAGGAAACATATGTCAAACATCACATTATCTAGTTCACTCTTTGGACACAAAGGGTATGCGTATCAAAATCAATCTCAAGATGATCTAGTTAGATATACCATATTCCTTAGATAGGTCAAATTTCAAAACCATTTCCTAAATCCTCTAATATTTTATGGAATGCAAATATTTTTCGCCACTCCAATGGCCTCATGAATTTCCCTCCCATGCTAAAAGTCAAATTGTTCCTCGGAGATAGATTAGGAAAAGATTTTATTCACTCACTGGTATAATTTTTTCATTAAATTTTATAGATGCAATTTCATAATGATATGGCACTAAAATAATCATGGGGTATTAGTTGGGTCTTTTGGGGATAAGGGACAAAAAAATTGAATTAAAATTCCATAAAACCCTACCTAATTATCTTCTCTCCTCCGCCACCATTATCAAATCCTTGTTATAGTGCGATTTTCCACACCATATGCATCATGCCTTGATGTCCTACCTTGTACCTTTGCAGACTCACTATATCCCCCTACTCTAGTGAAACCCTAAAAACCTCATTTTTGTTAATACATGTGGGTCAATAGTTATGCATCCCACGTACATGCATATTTCTCTATTATGGCATGCGTACATTGGTTTTGTACTCAAAATTAAATATTTTTGAGTTTTCCATGCCAAGTCACGGTGCTTATTATCCTTGAAATTCCATACGCTGGAAAATTATTCTATTCAACCCTCCATATCCTATTTAAGGGTTATATATTGAGCCATTGTGAAGCATTGGAGGAAGAGAACTTTGAGAGAAAGGAAACCATCGCGAAATTTTTCCCCATTGTCATTATCTTGATTCTACATACCTTTATCCTTGACAGTATTAAATACTTTATGTTAATCTCCCAAGCTCTTATTATCTTTTGAAGGAGGAATCCAATTAATCTGTGTCCTTGTGAGATTTCCATTGGATGGAGGATTGAAGCAGTGGAGGCCCAAGTGGAGGAACTTATTTTCTCAGTTCTGACGAGTTGTCGATAGAGGTTGTAACTATGTATCTCTATTATTTACATTAATAGAAATATTATCTTCTCATCCAATTCATGTGCAAGTGTTTATTTCAATTTCCATGGGTATAGTTTCTTTATACATTTTGAATAGATTATAATATTTTAGACGCTAACATTTCATATATATTTTATATGCTTGGGCATATTTGTTATTGAGGAGAAGTTGTAGGTGTCAAGAATTCAATCACAATATCAACAATGGTCTTCTTCGAACATAAGGTTGAGGTACATACTATATCCCTTAGTCGTTAGCATTTCCATTTATCTAGCATATTTCAGAATTGAATTGATTTCTGGTGTCATCACGTCTTTTGTGTTCTACCCCAAGCCATAGGAATCTTTTTCTTTGTAATAGAATTGGTGACTCTGCTCAGGATGTATCCTTTTTGTTGGGGTGTTTTGGGCAAATTCTTTATTTTTTTTCTCTATGTTTTTCTTTAGTATCAGTTTCGTTGGCATGTTGGTAGCCTATATTTTATAGTATAGTTAAGTGGTTGGATTCACTCTTATTTATTTATCCCCTTTTGTTGATAGACGCAGTTCAAATCTTAGATAGTCGTGTACTAATACATGACCTATCTATGTCTAGGTCGCATATACATAAGTTGATGTTTCCTTCACAATTGCGTAGATTTCAATTTTGGCTTATATATTTATTAGAATTATTGTTGGGTTAATTTTGAGTGTTGCTGAGTCTTCTTGAGTCTCTGTGCGGTTTGTTAATTGCGTTTACAGTGACTGGAAACTCTCTTTTTTTTAGTTTTTAGAAAATTATGTTCCTATCATTTTTCCCTTATCTATTTTCCTTTTAGTGCATGAGTCATGAGTTCTTAGTGTCTTCCTTGACTTGTTTTTTATATTTACTACAGGGTCTGATAGTTTCATGGTTCCCTTTTGCATTCTCACTCATTTACATTGAAAATACAAAAAAAATTGCATATTTGCATGTTTATTTGCATTTTTCATTTTGCATTTTAAATTACAAGAGAACTTGAATTAGTATTTTTGCTTGGAATGACATTAGTTTAGGCTTCATATTGGAAAGATTGCATTGCCATTTGAAAAGGAAGAGATGATTTTTGTGTATTTTGATTAGTTGCATACTATTTTCATATGTAAATCAAGTCTATCACTTAGTAATGTTTTCATGTGTGCTTTTTTATTTTTGTTGAGTCACTCACACAATTAGTTGGATGACCATATCCCCTTTAGTAATAAAGAGAGAAATACAATTAATGCTTAACTTAAAAATTGATTAGAATTTTTTTATTTTTCTAGGGTGCACAAACACGTTTAGGTTTTAGAGTCTTGGAATAGGATTGTGAGAGTAAATTTTTCCAAGACTATAAAACTAACACAATTAGTTTTATGTCCATGTAGTGGTGAAATACTTGATATAATTGGTGTTCTCAGGAATCTCCTCTTACAGGGGAGTCAATCATGAGGCAGCATGAGCATCGATTATGGAGATAGCCCTGAAATACCTTCTATTAGCACTGGAGATATTTCCAGTATTCTATTCGTATATGGGGGATCTTGAGGTACATTTGTTTCTTTCAAGATTTGGGTTTAGTTACCCTTCCTAAAGGGTGGATCCTTCTTGTGACCCTCTTCCTTATCATTGGTTATATTGAGGTGGCCATAGTTGTTTTTCCTAGGTATTATAGGGGATAGTACTTACAGGGATTATTATGTGAGTGTCTTGGTTAGGTAGTGGTTGGATAGCACAATCACTTTATGCATTGAAGCAGAGGGCCTCTATAACTAGTAACGCACCTCCACTTGTAGTGTATGGGAGTATTCATCCTCTCCTAGGAAAGGCATACCTGCTATATATAGGGATCTGATCATTTATCCATCTTCCTTGTTTGTGTGCATTTATCCTAGATTCTTTAGGGGTGTTCTTTGATCTCATTATTTGTATTTAGCGATTGTTATTGTTTGACTCTTTTTCTTTGGAGTCATCGTGGATCGATTTCCAACTATCTATTGTTCTCATCATCTAGCAGGATTACCACATGGTTATCCTTTACATTCTCTCCTGAAGAGGAATATACCTCATGTAGGTGGTATTTATTTATTAATTCTTGCACATGATCTAGGAACTAAGATTCAATCTCATCAAAGAATTATTAACAATTACTCATGAATTGGAAATTTTCAGGAACAAAATAAGTTTCCTCTCTGTATATTATATAAACAAATAAGGATTACAATTCCATGCATGAGCCATGGCTTAACTCAAATGAAGAATTCGAATAACTAAGGGACAATTCGAATTCCCATGCATGAGTCTAGCTTAACTGACTCTTTGCCATGCAATACCACTCAGTTAACCACTTGACAAAAAACCTTAATTTACTCACCAATCCTAACTTAAGTTGGAGTGCAATAAATGACTTAATCTCAACTGAAGGAGATCAAACACATGTCATAGCAACCAACCATCAAGTGCTAGTACTGCATGACTCCAATAAACCTTGAAGAGGTTAACTGAAGCTGAACTGACCATCAGAAGTTGGTGAAGGCGCCTAGTTCACTCCAGTTCATTAAATAATAATAAATAATCAATAAATAATGATTAAATAATATATTTAATGCATGGAGGTGCCTTAACTGACTGTAACTGATTGGTTGAACTGAAAATAACCCCCAGTTAGCAATTAGGTGCATGAATGTCAACCAGATCACCCCTGGAGTGCTCCAGTTAGCCTCCTTGACTGTAGGAAAGGCTAAGTTAGCCTCC
>LPNX010751020.1:199834-228479 GCA_001517045.1 Pseudotsuga menziesii
AGAAGCTGAACTGACCATCAGAAGTTGGTGAAGGCGCCTAGTTCACTCCAGTTCATTAAATAATAATAAATAATCAATAAATAATGATTAAATAATATATTTAATGCATGGAGACGCCTTAACTGACTGTAACTGATTGGTTGAACTGAAAGTAACCCCTAGTTAGCAATTAGGTGCATGAATGTCAACCAGATCACCCATGGAGTGCTCCAGTTAGCCTCCTTGACTGTAGGTAGGCGTGGGAGTGACTGGGATGATGGTAATTAATGCTCCTTGATGTCAATTAAACTTAGGATAGTGGTTTAACTAGGCCAATTTGACTGAAGAGTGTGTATGATGGTAAATGTCTCCAACATTATTTAACCTAGAAAGAACTCTAAATAATCCTTACCATGAGAACTACTTGTGATTCATCGAAGTTACCTCTGACCCCTTCATCCGCATTGGGAAGGGGAATCCATAGGACTCATTCTTCAGCTACTATTTGGGTCTAAGGGACCCTTGTGTTTGCAATCTCTCATGTCGATAGTGCTTCCTATTTTGTAAGGACCAACCCTTTTGACTTTACTTCCTCACCATACCATGTGTCCACCTCTTCTTCGGGATTATCGATCACATATGCTTAGTATTTTCCATTTTCCTCTAACCCATTTACCTTTGGAACATTGAATGTATATTCAAGTGTGTATACCTCTGTTACGGTTTCTAATGGTACTTCTGGTATGGGGATTGGGGCCACGTTAGCATGATATACCACCTATTAGTATGGGAGTGGTCATATCCCTCCTTCTACTCCTTATTTTTGGGGATTCTATCTCCCTTAATCAAACCCTAGTTCCAATATTAATATTTTTGTGAGTTTTGTTGTACATTTGGGTGGTGATTTTACTGCTTACATCCCATTTGTTCATCCTCCGTCCTTTGAACTGGTTCCCATGAAATACTTACTCATGATGGAACCTCCCTTGAGTTCGGGAATTCCTTTGGGAAGAAATATTTTTTTCAGTATGGGTCACCCATAGTTTGGAATTCCTTTGTTGGGAATATATATTCCTCCTCATGTTTCTGGGGTAATGTGTCCCATCAAATGGGTAATTTTGATAATATTTATTTTTCTTCCCAAGGGTTTTCCAGTATGAAAATACTGGCACATCCTTATATGGTTCATTTGAGAGGAGGTTACTATCTTACCATTCAGGGCAATGGTATTTACTAGAATCCATAAGGGCCTATGGTCCCTAATCCAAATTAGTCTTTTTAGGAGGCATGGTCCTAGACATCACAACCTGGGATCCCTTTTTTGGCCACATTGAAATTCCATGAATTATCTAGACTCATGAATGATCTAGTGTTTTCTGACCTAGCATGTCCTTTAGTTCCCACTAAGCTTCCTTTGGATGTTCCAAAGTTTGAAGGTAAGAAGGGTGAGAATCCAGGTGATAACGTCACTAAATTTCATCTTTGGTTCTCATCAAATTCGTTGAATCATGATTCCATTCATCTAAGTTTTTTTCAATGCACCCTTATGGGTCCTACCGCTAAATGGTACATCAAGCTTCCCAGGGGTACATACTGAACTTTTAAAGATTGGGCATTGGTATTTATTAACCACTTTTAGTTGTCGGTCTGTTATGATGTTGGTACTCAAAGATGTTGTCGACCTTTCATCATGATAAGGATACTCACATATCTGACCATATTCAAGAGTGGTGTAGAAGAAAGAGGTTAATTAAGGCCAACATTCCAACCAAAAATTTATTGGAGTGGTTCCTTAAGTCTTTATTGTCTTATATTGCAAAGAATTTTTCAACATCTAGAGTACCCAAAGAGTAACATGGCATCTTCAGATCCTTACAGTTAGACTCGATTTATGCACATTTTGGACTCCTTTGTGATATTATATCGGATTCACCAAGATATAATTATGACCCTAAGCAGAAATCAAGGATGCATGTCAATGGCATTGTGGGCTCTGTGAGTCCTCGGGATGTGGACCACGTGACAAACGAAAATAAAAATTGGTCTCTTAACCAGTATGCAACAGGACAAGCTATGGCTTTGTCCTTTTCCACCCAATTAGTGTACATACATTATGTACAGTCATCAAACCATAAGGTTAACCAACAACTCATATGGAACAAGAGAAAGGGGAAAAATAATCCAAATAGTGGGAATAAGAAAGAAAACTCTAATAATGACAAGAACAATGAGAATTTTGGTGAGGGAAGAATAAATTTAAGGTCAAATTCCCTTGTAATATTTATGGATGAGACCACCTTACTCACTTGTTCCTCAGGATTGATGAAACCTCGAAGTTCATAGCGCAAATCCCAATTGTGTACACATCCCCTTCCTCATAATCAAAACATGGCTTCAAGTGCTTCAGCCACCAAATATGGATCTGGTGGAATTTAAAATCCCCCAAGACACAATAGTGTTCATGTATGTATCAATATGTTTTCATGTGATCATGTTTTTATCCATTCATGTGATTACGACCCTTCACAACTGACTCTAGGGAAAGATCCTTTTCCACTAGAGAAATCATTGTAGATTGATAATCCATATAATATACCAATTGTTATGAAAGGAGTCCTTAAGTGCTCAATGCACAATCCTAATTCCAAACCACCCAAAAACTATTTTATCATCGAGGATCTATTCCAAACATCATGTGCAACTTCATATTTAGAGGTGCTTCAGGCGTGCCCTTCACAGAGTAATACCTTGTTATCTACCTTGGGAGATCTTGATTTAAGTGTCCCAACTGTGATCAAGTTAGAGACCAATGATGTCTAGCCTTTCTTTCCTTACCATGTTTCCTTCCAAGATCATGTGGAATGTTTGAATAAGACAATCAAACACACGCTTATTGATGAAGTTTCTTCAACATCAATAATGTCTTTGTCTTGTTAGAAGGGTCTTGGCTATCCTCAATTTTCCCAATATATGACTATGATAACATCATTTGATGGACACTCATTTATACTGGATGACATTATTCATTTTCTTCAGTTCGAATTGGGAGGAAAGAATTTGTCATTAGAGTTCAATGTGGTTGATGCACCCTTTGACTACAATCATTTACTTGGTCATAACTAGATTTACACCATGAAGGTGGTCATTTCATCTATGCTTCATGTAGTAATCTTACCTAATGAAGGCATAATCATGATAGTTGATCATCTATATTTTACTAATTCTAGTTCCTCTACATTATTGGGGTCTGCGGTCTTGGTTATCGAAAATTCTCAGCCAAGAATTTGGAATATTGGTGTCGGGATGTATCCTTTGCTTATGGGGACATTTAAATTTTTGGTTCCAATATTGTCTATTGATTCCACTTTCGATGGTGCTACACCATCATATATTTCAGTGTCATTTCATACTTCATATCTGAGTGACCCCTGGACTCTCCCTTCTCAAGTTGAATCATGTGAAGGGCACCCACCCATCGAAATGGATATGCCATCGTATATAGTTGAGGTTTCTTATCAATCCATGTTAAAGGTCACTACATACCCTAATCTATCCTCTTCACAGACGAAGGAGGAATATCTCCTGCTACCACCCACTTGGGTGGTCCACTTTTCATGATCACACGATTACCTTGATGACACTTTTCGTTTTGACGAAGTTATTATCGAGGCCATGAATGGTACGAAATGGAGTTGGGAGGACATGGATAATTGATATTAATTTCTCCTAGATCTTGAAAGGATTAAGCAGGATGAGTTTTGATCATCCTTATCCAATAAATTTGGTCACCTCATGGTTCCTTTGGATATGCATGGTATATATGCAGAAGGGAACATGGTAAATATATATCTTACCATTTCGGTGAATTCCTGAATGAAACCTACAGTCAAGAATTATGTAAATAACCTTGTTACTCACTTTCATAAGAGATTGGATCATTCATCTTAGTTTTGACTTGTGTTTGAAAGAGGAAAACACCTATTAGGAGTTAGAGTTGACCCTTTAGGGGTTAAGGCAATACTTCAGTTTCCTCCCCCATGCTCAAAGTACTATGTGTTTTCCCCCAATTTGGGCTGGTACAGTGTATGCTATTGTATATATTTTGGTTTTACATACTAAAATTCCACATTTCTATAGTTTTTCGCCCTACTTTTAGGAATCTTATAGATTAATGTCATAGTGTGAGGGACTTTTTTGAAGCAATTTTTCTAGGTCATGATGGATCTTACCATTTCCTAGAATGTTTGTGGTAAGTATATATGATAGGACTTCATTTTGCATGTATTATTGCATCATCCTATGACTACGATTCATAAACGTTAGGTACGAACTCATTTTTAATGACACGTAACCTTATATCTACTTCTAGAAGTGTCATTATTTAAGAGGTAGTGATTTCTCGACCATGAGTGTTGGATAGAGTTTTCATTGATGTCAAAAGATTTCAGTAATGACAAAGGTATAAGCGATGGTAGGGAAAGCAATGGCATAACACATGAAAGGATCTAGCGAGGGGATCAAGTCAGGTGAAGTGATCTGATCAATCAATGCAGAGTTGTCGATTTGCAGTTAGCTTACTTAGAAGAGGTTGGAGGGATAATATCATATTAAGAAAATATATCGACGGCACGAAAAGAATAAAAAAGGTAAGATAAAATTTCAGAGCACCAAATTGAAGTTCTTTGGCTAATCAGAGATCAACAGCTAGGAAGTGTTCAACAACAAATCGATGGCTCAGAAGAGTTGGGGAAAAGAAGTTGTGGGAGGAAAATTGTGGAAGCCAATTTCTAGAAAAGTGTGGTTCCACAATCCACAAGAAATCGACGACTCGAAAAGATCGTTGCGAAAATATGCTTCATGATCAAGATCTTCCCATGCATCTATGGGAAGAAGCTTCCAGAACAACGGTGTATGTACAAAACCGTACTCCACACAGAGTACTCGAGAACAATACACCTAAAGAAGTATTTTTTGGCAAGAAACCAAAAGTCATCCATCTCAGAATATTCGGCTGTCTAGTGTACATACACATTCTGAAAGAAAAGAGGACAAAGTTAGATCCTTCAAGAAGGAAGGGTATATTTCTGATGATAATCTGAAAGCTCGAAGGATTACAGAATATACTTCCTAGGATTCAAGAAGATTGACATCAGTAGGGATGTAACATTTGATGAAGACTTAGCTTACAACAAATCTAGAAATATACCTACTGAAGAATGAAAAGAAATGGAAGTACCCAGAATTCCTGATTTTAACACTCAGAATGTACCCAGGTTGCAAAAGGTAAATCCCAAAGGTAACAGAAAAAACCACTTTAGAAAGAAACTGGCTTTCCTTTCCAGAGAGGGATCTCTCAAATATAAATTTAACAAGGCTAGATATACAATAAATACTTAAACATCATATATATGGTTGAAACGATACACATAATCATTGGGAAATGGAGTCAAAATACATAAAAATATCACAAGGTCGCATGCATGAGATTTCATCAAAGGCAAGATAACCACTTAATTACAGTCATTCATTTAGTTCAGGTGGAAAAGGAAGAAATATCAACAGTCCATCAATATAGAGCATCAAAAGATGAATTCCATATTAAATTTAGCAGAAACATTTATGGAATATCTGAAACAATAGTCAGAGCACAGCAAGTATGAATTCCAACCATTCAATACTATGCTTCAGATACGAGGAAAACAAAATGGAATGTAGACACCAGAAAAAACAATCACATAGGAAAGAAAATACAGACTGTAATGTAAATAGCACAAGAATCTCTGATAACCCACACACATTCAACTTTGTTATTTCAAAAATTATCTGTCCTAAAAAACATTGATCCAACAAATGGGTTCCAATTCCCAATACATCAAGTAAATGCAAATATATACATAAATGATTTCTTCCCAAGAAGATTTAATAACTGAATAATCTGTTTAATCAAAGTCTTTGCAACTATATCCCTAACAACTAGGAATAAACTACTTACTTTGATCCTAATAATAGATCATTTAATTAGAATCAACTTGGATGATAACAAGGCTCGAACAAGCAGCTCCATAGCGCGCAACATTTGTTTTCACGGATGAAGAATATACTTTGTTTTTCTGAATCTTTCCACAACTCTCCATTGTTCTGCGCTTGGGATGTCGTACTCAATCATTTCTCAGATAGACACTTCCAAGTCCATATAGGTTTCATAAGACATAGTGGGTAGCCCTCTTTTGACTATTAGAAATTTCTGCAATATCTCGAAGTCTTCTGTCAACTTGTCCACGGTGACTTTTCCCGTCAGTCCCTCTACCAAGTCATTGAACTTAGAGTGATCCATATGGATTTGTACTAGCAGGCTATGATAATGTTCTTGAGAAAAAAGTCTTCCTTCCTCGTCCCAGAAAGAGGGAAGGCCATCTTCAAACAATTCTTTAAAAGCATGCCTGAAATCATTAATACGCGATGTCATCTCATCAGCCTTATCTTGTACTGTCTTCATAAGATGATGTTTGTGAATGAACCTTTTCGACCACAGTATCATAGCCACTCTATCTTTGATTCCTATATCTTGCAATTTTTGATAATTTAATGAATTCAAGAAATTCAGTGCATTCTGAGCTGTACTTAGGGGCTTCCTCTCCATGGTCTCGTTTACTAGTTTTAATCTCTGATTGGCTAAATTAACCAATGCACTTTGGTCATCAATGAAATTCAAATAATTTCTAAACTTAGTAACCTCCATAGACAATGTATCCCAGATTATATGCTTGGCTCCTTGAAGAGGCCCCTTTCTTGTATTCCTTTACTTTAATTCATTAAGCTTCTTTTGTAATTGACCTTTGTCATGTAATATTTTATTCTTGTTTTCAACCATTTTAGTCAGCTCGGATTTGATTTTCTCATTTTATTCTTTTAACTCCCTTATCTCTACATCCTTCAAGCTTACTTGTGACATGGGTACTAGTAAGTCATTAGCAGAAAAATCACTTAAAGGCTTTTCAATATTTACAATGGTCAAATCTTCATCAGTAGGAGTCTGGATCATTAGTTCTTCCATAATTTCTTTTTCATCATTCTGGTCTTTATTTAACTATGAAATTTGTGTCACCATCTGAGTTCGATCTGTTTCCAATTTATTCTTTTCTTCTTGCAGCTTCACAGTTTTGCCTTTGTACTCCATCATTTCATGATAAATTTTATCTTTCTCCTCCTGTAATGTTAACAACTCTGATGATTGAACATGTTCGGAAATTGGGATTTTCAACTTCTTCTTTAGTACTTGAAGGGCATTATATTTTTCTTCTAAAAGTATTTTGATGGCTTGTGTGTTTCCTCTTTCATCCCTCGAGCTTATGATATTTGCTTGCAATTTCTTTATCTGAATTGAATTTGCCTTGTTCTCGACTTTCTCATGCTTCAATTGGACTTCTAATTTATCAACCAAAACTTGTAACTTGTTAATTTTCACCATGGCATGTAATAAATCTGAATAAATTATATCTCATGTCTGTTTGTGCAGCTGTATTTTGTCAGCTACACTGATTTTGTCCAATCTTACTTCCATCTTGGCTACTTTTTGTCACTTACCATAGCTATTTTTAAAGTGTTCCTCTCTACATACCGAGTGGAAATCAGGGTTGTCTTTGGGTTACCCAGACTTCTCACTCGTGGGAGTAGATTTTTGGTTTCTTCTAAGGACTGCATCTGCTTTTCTACGTAGCTAGTCATGAATTCTGCTTTAGATTTAAAAACCGAACTAGACTCTGCATTATTTTCACTTTCAAAAGAAATTTGGTTCATCTGCACTGACTTCTTAGGAATCAAAACTACTTTCTTCAACTCATCTGAAACTACTTCTTTTGAAATTTTATCATCTTGAGATGTTTTGGTCTTCTTACGTGAACTGTATTCATCTATTTCCATATTTTCAATCTCAGAAAAAACTTCTTTTAATTGAAATATTAGAACTTTCTGGCACTTGAGACGCTATAATCGATCCACTGCTTGTACTCTCATTTCTTCCTGGATTCTCCATAAATTGAGACAAATTGGCTAGTTCCTTCAAACCCTCAACAACTTAGTGATCAAACGGCTTGTTTTTATTTGCTTGTTTCCTTAAAGAAATTATATGATATGGATCATAATTGATTTTCTGTTCTTTTTGAAAATCCATGTTTTCCAACAATTTTTCCACAATCACTAGGGCACCTTTGTTTTTAAAGATGAATGAACTGACTTTAAGGGGGAATTTGATATTGGAGGACTTTTTGAAGGCCCCAAAATGATCCTCTTCTACATGCAATATTTGTCTCATGTATTCCAATGCAAATATTCTAGGGGTAAGGAAGGCAGGAATCCTGTAAGGCTCTTCGGTAAAACCATACAATCTCAAAACTGTAAAGTCTTTACACAAAAACCAATCTCTAATTCCGTCTTCTGGTGATGATTGCATCATAATCTTCATTTCTTCAAAAACTCTCGCCAATACTTCATCAAAAAACAACTTATATATCTTTGACATGATGGAATTCACAAATTGGAACATATTGATTTGCTTCAGCAGATCTGAAGAGAATATAGTATTCAAGAATTGCAATTCAGTTACATTTCAAAATAATAACATGTTCAACAAATATGATTGGTACTTGAAAAATCTGACCTTTGGGAACTCCATTAATTGGACATGAATAGCCTGTACTAAAAATTCATCCAAACTGAAGAAATGAACCGGATCGGACTTAGACTCAAGACTAACTGAACTCATTTTCAATAAGAAACCCAAGACGACCTCACTGACATGAATGTCATCATCTAGACCTAAAACCTGGCAGACCAAAGATACAACCAATTGGACCTCCTCTTTGAAAATGTGAATACGATATGGAAAAAAGATACCTTCTAATGATTGACCTTCATTAAGAATACTAGAAAAGAATTCACATCGAATTTCAGTTTTACAACCTTTGTATACTTCAACTAAAACAAACTCATTCACAGACTCACCACTATCAGGGTAATTATCAGGAAAATTAAGGAATCCACGAATAGCTTTTGCATCAATATTACACAATATCTTGGACGTGGAACGACTCACAATGACTCTCTCAGAAGATGAGTAATTACTTACACACCACTCAACAAATTCAAGAAAAGGTAGGGTCTGGTCAACGCCGAAATAATACAGAAATGACTTGCAGGCATTCAAAATGCCATTTCCTTGTGAATTATATAGCCACAATATTTCCTTAATAACTGATACATTTCCCATCGACAGTAATGAGTCATACTACACCTCTATCTCTATTAACAAAAAATTCTTCCCTTTCATCCAGGACCCAGTTGAGACTTTCTAACCCTTTCTCTTTCTCCATAATAGAAAAAAACGACGACTATTCTGTGAATAAGGCTCAAGTGTTCAAAGCTTACTTGTGATTGTAACTGTATGTACCCGAAGTTAACTGCAAAAGGATGGTGGGCGGTCTCTTTCATTCATCTCGGCATGCAAAATAAAAAATGATTTTTCAAAATAAGTCAACTTCACTTTATATAAAGGTCCATTCTAGAGGATCCTTCTAGTGGTTTTTCTTAAACCATTTTTCTCTGCGGAATGTACTATGAGCCGCCACGTGTATTGCGGTTTTTATTCTGCTACTGCTTTTCAACTTCAACTGCCGCGCAGCTCTAGCCTCCATATCTAATAACAACCATTGATGAATACCCACTTTATTTTTGAGCCGTTGGATTAACTTGCATGTACATATTCCACTTGGATTTTTTGTTTTTAACAATGCGCAACTTTATGGAGCGGACTTCTTACCAACCATAGATTTTACTGACCCGATCCCATAACCATCGATATTTGCGCCTTGTTAATTATCTCCACCTACTCCTATCTCCCGCGCATCTATTCTAAGCCATTGATTTTCACATCCTTGTTCTATACCATTGGATTATGAGAAAATTTCGTCGCTTACATACATTCACATTGTCATATTTAACCAAAGTCCAAATAACTATTATTTTTCTTCACCATGTTTCCTTCGATACTTTGCAAGTTAGTAAGGTGTTAACAACTGGCTCTATCTGGGGATGATATCCTCCCTACGAGGTATCAAAGAACTCGTAGACCAGGTGCCTGTCTTTAATTTTTTACATGATAGTTTCCAAAAAATTTCCTTTCTTGTTGATATATTTACTAGAAATAAATGGCACGCCTCCTAAATCTTAGGGATTTCACTACGAGCTTCAAAAACATTCGGCTCACCATATGTACTGATTTCTAAAACAAAATAAATATTTACAAACTTATGATACAACTTTTACCTTCCTTCTTAGGACAGGTAATGTTTTAGAAATCTCCCATTGACAGGGTTACTATCCAGAGAAACCCTGTTCAGATATTCCAAAAGAAATGCATTTTTCCCTCTATGTCCAGCAATAACATAAGGACCTACCCACATATGATCAAATTTTCCATGTTTAACTTCTTTAGGAGCATCCCACTTCAAGACCAGGTCATCAATTTGAAACTGTTCTTCCTTCACCCTTCAGTCAAAAGTATTTTTTATCTTTTCCTAATGCAATTGCACTTTATCATAGGCTTTATTCCTTTGCTCTTCTAGCTCAATAATCTAGTTTATCCTCCTTTGCATGTGGTTTGGTTCCTCTTGCTGCTCTTGGAAATACCTCATAACTGGGACACCTAACGATGCTGGAAAAACAACTTCAGTTCCATACACCAATTGGAAAGGAGACATTCCAATCGCCCTTTTGGTACTAATCCTGTCAGCCCATAAAACATATTTGAGCTTGGTATGCCATGACCTTTTATTATCTTCCAACAGCTTCTTGATGATCCTTACCAAGCTTTTATTTGAAGACTCGGCTATCCCATTTCCTTGCGGATAATAAGCAGTCAAATGATTCAGACTGATATGATATTTGTGACAGAAATCAATCATTTTCTTGGATTTAAAAGTGACTGCATTATCTGTTACTATTATTTTGGGGCATCCAAATCTAGCCAATATGTTCTCCTCTAGAAAATCCATGATTACAGTTTCAGTGGCTTTCCTAGTAGGAATTGCCTCAATCCATTTTGTAAAATAATCCGTAGCTGTTAAAATCCATTTGTGTTGTCCTGAAGAATTGGGATTTATTTCACCAATGAAATCCAAACCCCATTGTTGGAAAGGAGCTTCTATTGTTATTAGATTTAAAGGGAGAGGAAGTACCTTTTTTTTACCATCAAAAATTTGACACTGATGACACATGCCGGTTTCTTTATACACATCTGAAAACAATGTTGGCCAATAGTAGCCAACTCTTAGAATTTTATTTGCAGTCACCTTCCAAAAATGATGCCCTCCACAATCCCCTTTATGGAATTCTTTAATTGTATGTTGAGCTTCATTTTCCAAAAGACAGTTAAGTAACAAACCTCCAGGATCTTTCCAATAAAGATATTGATTTATAATACAAAACTTGGCAGCTTTCAATTTTACTAACCTTGCCCTTGACTTACTGAATCCTACTGGTGCTTGTAAATTTCGAAGGACGAAAACAATATCCGAGTACCATGGAGATGCCACAAAATTAATCATCACTTCCACCTTTGTATCCAACTGATTAAACTGATGGGATAAAAAATTGATTTGCAAAGACTCACAATTTGAATTTGTCATCATTTTAGCTA
The DNA here is from genome assembly GCA_001517045.1 of Pseudotsuga menziesii. Classification (NCBI taxonomy): domain Eukaryota; kingdom Viridiplantae; phylum Streptophyta; class Pinopsida; order Pinales; family Pinaceae; genus Pseudotsuga; species Pseudotsuga menziesii. The sequence goes on from LPNX010751020.1 coordinate 211,506, forward strand.
ATCCTTGTCCCTTAATCAGCTTAGTAGGCTTATCTCATGTCGTATTCCACTAATGTAGCTATCTATTTTTCCCTTCTACCCTCTGGATCAAGTTGTGTCAAAATTCCTTTTACTACAGCAGTTGGAACATGCGCGATCATATGCGAGTGTAGAATATATACTCTGAAATCTTTCAATGCTTTGACTAAAGCATATGCCTGCTTCTCCATGATATCATATTTAAATTCTCCATCCCTCAACATATTGCTGAAAAATGCTATGGGTTGCTCCACGTTCTCATCATTCTTCTGTAATAAAACTGCTGCAATGGTATTCTCTGAAGCATAGGAAAATACTAAGAAATCTTTGGTAAAATCTGGACTCACCAACACCAGAGCCTCTGAGTTTGCTTGTTTGATTTCCCAAAATGACCTCCTAGCTTCCGCATTCCATTTTATCTCATGACCCTTTTTAGCATATTTGTAATATTCATTAAGATTTCAGCAAAACTAGGCACAAACCTTCTTAAAAAATTCACCTGTCCCAAAAATGATTGTATTTCCTTTTTACTCCTGGGTTCTCCTATCTTTAAAATTGCACTCACTCTTTCAGGATCAATTTTAATTCCATCTTTAGTTATTATATGACCCAACAATTGTCCTTCTTCCAATGCGAAATTGGACTTCTTTGGGTTCAATGATATACCAAATTTCCTACACTTCACGATTTTTTTTTCTAAATGATGAATATGTTCTCTGTCAGATCTTGAATAAACTGTGATGTCATCCATGTAAATTACCACAAATTTTCCAATTTCTCCCGCGAAAGCAATGTCCATGGCCCGCTGGAAAGTAGCTCCTGCATTCATTAAACCAAAAGGCATCTTTGCATACATAAAAGTGCCCCAAGGTGTAGTAAAGGAAGTTTTCTCTTGATCTTCAGGTAATACTTTAATATGATTGTAACCAGAAAAATCGTCCATCATCGAAATTCTTTTAGCTCCAACTACCTTTTGCAGTATATGATCCATCTTCGGCAAGGGATAATTGTCCTTCATAGAAACTTTATTCAAATTACAGAAATCTATACACAATCTTATTTCTCCATTCTTTTTTCTAACAGGAAGTAAATTTTCAACCCGTTTTGAAAATATTAAAGTCATGATGATTTTGGCGTCAAATAATTTTTTAATTTCCTTCTCAATAATGGGCAACAATTTGGGATTTATCCTTCCAAGTTTCTTCCTGAAAGGCTTCTCCCCGGGTTTTATAGGAATATCATGTTGTATTATAGATGTATCATACTCTTTAATATATTCATAACTCCAAGCAAACACATCCGTATACTTCTTCATTAAATTCACATACTCCTCTTTTTCTTTTACAGGCAAATTCTTGGATAATTTTATAATCTTAGGATTTTCCTCGGTACCAATATTCCTATCTTCAACAACATTCTCAATAGGCTTCACTTTAGGATTCTTAGCAACATCATTCTGATCAAAAAGTTTTTCCAAAGGAATCAAACCTCTTGGTATAAAATTATTTTTCAATTGAATAATATCTTTTCCTCCTAAGGTTCCCTTTAATTTTTTAGCACCATCCTTTTCCTCTTCAGGCTCTTCATCATCCTGGAAATTCTCACCGCTGTCATTTTCTGTATCAATATGAGTATTTACAAATTCTCCTGACATTTATAAAAACCTTCTTATCTGCATATCATCTTCAAATACCTGCCAATATTTAGAATTATTGGGAATAGATGGTCTGTTCACATATCCACTTGATATTCTTTCTGACCAGCAATAGGGGTTCTAAATTTTCCAGTAGCTACTGCCAAAGAATATGCTACGGTATTTTCATGTCTAGGAACCACCTGAATCGTATGCTCTATAAAAAAATTACCAATCATATCCCATACTTCATTCCTATAGGACCTCATTCGGGGATGCCTGGTTTGATAACTATCATTTACCTGGTTTATCACTAATTCTGAATCCCCTAAAACTTTTATCCTCTGTGCTCCCAAATCTTTCAAAGAATGCAACCCAAGTAATAAAGCTTCATATTCAGCTACATTATTTGTGCATTCAAATGTTAATTTATATGATAAAGCTTTAAAATCCCGCATAGGAGAAATTATATACACACCAGCTCTAGCGCCTATTTTTTCCATAGATCCATCAAAATACATAGTCCACAAACATTCTCTTTTTTGTTTTGCTTCCAAAGCATCTTGTTCCATCACCACTTCCTTTTTATTTTCTTCAGGCTTCATCTGCAATGTAGCTTCCAAATCATATGGGACTGTATCATTAAAAAAAATGGAAGACCCCAAATCAGTATCAACAACATATATATGATGAACTTCGGGCTTATCTTGACTGCTCACTACATAAGGAGTTCTTTTCTCACTATACAACCTCTTACTTCCATCTTGAACAAGAATAGTAGCATATGACATATCCATTCTAAACTACCCTTCAACTTTGAATTCCAAGATCTTGATAACAACACTCCAAACTTAGGTGGGATATCTGCCACTACCACATCCATTACTATTGTTTTAGATGGTAATTTATTTATAGTTACCACCATATCTTTAATCAAACCAAGACATTTCACTCTCCTGGAATCAAAGGAATACGAATCTTTATATGGTGTTGTCACTTCCAGTCCCAGACTTTCAACTACTCCTTTTGGCATTAAATTATGTGATGAACCCGAATCTAACATAGCATTATGGACCACCATATCATGCACATTCAAACTCAAATAAAAAGGAGGGATTTATTCATTTTCTATATTTTCAACTTTTGACCCAAATGAGATAGTAGGATTATCATCATTCAATTCCAAAATATCAAATTGCAATTCTCCTTGACCTTTGACCATTTTTGTTATGGTGTTTCTATATTCATTTTTTCTCAACAACTCATTAAATGGAACAAAAATTTTCAACTTGGAAAGCTCATTTTGCAAATTGAAACTAGAACTGACTCTTTCTACATAAATTGGGGTTACTTGCTTCACTCCTTTGTTTTTTTGTATCTCATTCTCAACCTCTTTATTTACAACAGACTCTTTTTGTATTTCTTTTCCCCTTTCTATATTTAAAAAACTAGTGGAAGGATGATTTGGGTTTACCTTCCCTTTATTTATAAGAACTTCTTTGTTTCTCAATCTAATCTTCCTCTGTACATCATCCATAGCATGCAAGTAACCTCTTTGATATTGTTCTGTCTCCCTCTCAAATTCTTCATTTCCATCCTCCTGTGCAAGCATGCTATGTTCTTCTTCAGTAAGATATATCTCTGAGTCTAGTTGTCCAAAAAGGTGAATTTCATTTTCAGTAGGATCTTCTTCGTCAGTGACATAATTCTCAGGGAATAGTGGTCGAATTTGCTGTTCTTCCTGGTTTCTTAGGTTTCTCATGTCTCTCTACCTATTTTGTGGAAGTATAGGAGGATTTGGTCTTCTAAAATTCGGATTCCTGATTTGAGGATCGACCTGTTCTCTGTTGAACGCCCTATTATCCATAGTCAATCTGTCCATCAACTTCTCCATTGTCTTCAACATCATTTCAAAATTAATATAAATAGTAGAAGAAGAAGTAGAAGGAGAACTTTCTTCCTTTTTCCTCCTATCAATGTCTCTGTGTTTCATATTTTCCTCCACCTCCAAAGCATTTGTAAACATTGCGGCAAGAGTTGCTGATTTTCTTTCTCTTAATGAAAATGCAAAGTCATTATCAAAGGCTCTAGCATAATGCAGTTTAGGGGCAGCTGTACAAGGTTTTATATCTTCTGGAATAGAGTTATAAACCCTCATAAACCTACTTGAAAATTCATGGAAAGATTCAAAACCCCCCTTTTTGAGACTATTATGTTGGGACAAAAGCTGCAAAGGATTTTTTTTGTCATCCTATCTCTCTAGGAATGCATTCTGGAAATCTTGCAAATTCAATATAGATCCATCTGGCAAGTCTTTAGACCATTTCTTCGCTTCACCTGATAAAATTTGAGCAAATAACCGCTTTTTAACGTTTGCATAATCAGCTTCCTCCAAGTCGACAAAATCTTCAAACTTAGCCACATGTCGTTTTGCAGTTATGTCTCCTTCTCCATCAAATAAGGAAATTATTTGGGAAAATTTTGAGGAAGGTCATGTAATAAAGCTAGAAAACACAAGGGAGAAAATTTGGCTGCCATTGGTCTAGGTGGATTCAGAGGTACTGAGGACTTTTGAGTGTTTTGAACAACAAGTGTTTCAACTTTTGTAGACTGTTGTAAATCTCTCCAAAGGGAATCCAACAAATAAGATTCTAATCTATGAGAATTAAATTTAGTATTATTAAGATCAGACTCAGAATTAGCTTTCAACAAACTTCTTCCAACATTAACTTCCCATTTTGGATAAAAAACATTAGGATATTCCCGAGAAGATGATGCACCAAACAAAGAAAAATCTATTTTTTATCAAATAGAACCTGGATAAATAGAAGAGATGACAATAGCTTAAGGAACATGCTCCTCCCAACCAACTCCTGGAGAAAAGTTGGACTGCAATTCTCAAGACCCCCGAGTTTGTCTCCTGGTTCACCTGGTAGAAGTATTGGGTGAGAGATGTAGTCTAGTAATCCTTTGCAACTCCACCGAGTGTTTAGCAGTAAGTTAGTTTTGCATGCAGCAGTATGAACTCGGCTTAGAATAGTTGCACTAGTTCAGGTCTTCAACGTTTTTCCACTCAAACATACTTCATCTATTCCCCTCCATCAAATTTTTCTTGTGCACTTCATTTACTCAGAATGTTCACAAATCAAAATGAGTAGCCTCAACTATCTTCAATGGGAAGTTTTATTAGCATGCCTAGGTCTTTTGGGTCAATTTTTACTTAATGAGCCACCTTCTCTTGTTCCACTTTCTTGGGGAACATGACCACAAAAAAATAGGGAAGTTTCCACCTGCAACAGCTAGAAGTAGTTTGAGGATGTTGCCAAATGTCAATCTGCTCTCAACCCAGCCTCCTCCATCAAGTGACCAGTAAAACACTCATTTAACAGCTTCCCTAAGCTTTTGTCTCATCTTTCATTTATTTATTAATAAAATATTATGTAATTACATTAAATTATCCTTGACCCCACTTGGTCATTAATTACAAACTTTAACATAAAATATAACATAATGTTTCTTAAAGCATAAAAAATATTTTTCAAATTGGGGCATGCGACATGCACACCCCCTTAATTTATAACATCATCCTCGATGTTATTTATTCTTCGTCCTCAGAATTTCCTTGGAATAGAATTGGATATGCATCCCGCATATGACTCTCCAATTCCTAGGTGACTTCTTCTGGACTAAGGTGCTTCCATTGCACCTTCACCTGACCAATGGTGCGATTCTAAAGCAATATCTCCCTCCTTTCGAGGATACAATCTGGTTCCACTAGAAAATATCCTTCGAGTTCCACCTGCACATCATTCCAGTTTATAACATGAGTAGCATCATGTACATATTTTTTAACACAGAAATATGAAAGACATTATGAACATTCAAATTTGGCAGTAAAGCCAATTGATATGCTACCTGTCCTAATCTGGACAGTATTTCAAAAGGTCCACAATATCAGGGTGCTAACTTAGCACAACTTCCTAATCTTAGAGAACTCTTTTTAGGCCTAACCTTAATAAAGACATGTTCACCAACCTAGAACTCCTTTTGAGTTCGTTTAAGATCTGCTTGACTCTTCTATCGATCTTGCGCAACTTTCAAGTTACCTTGCACTTGTTTTACAATTAATTCCATCTCTTTTAATAGTTTAGGTCCTAATACTAACCTGTCAACTTGATTACTCCATGAGATAGGGGTATTTCACTTCCTGCCATACAGAATTTCAAATGGACTATATCTTGCTGAAGCTTGGTAGTGGTTGTTATAAGCAAACTCTACCAAGTGTAAGTAATCTTCCCATTTACCTAGCTGTTCTTTAACATACATTTTGAGTAGATCCTCCAATACCTGATTTGCTCTTTCAGTCTATCCATCTGTCTGAGGATGGAAAGAGGTATTGAAATTTAATGTAGTATTCAGTCCTTTAAACAAAGACTTCCAGAAGTTGCCCGTAAACTTAGGGTCTCTGTCTGAAATTACTACTTTCAGTATTCCATGTAAACGAAAAAATTGTTTCAGGAATATATCAACAATATTCGCAGCTTTGTAAGTAATTTTTACAGGTATAAAATGAGCTTCCTTACTTACTTTATCAACGACTACCATTATTGAGTCATTCAAATTTTGATTTCTAGGTAGTCCTGTAATAAAATCAAGGTTGATTATCTCCCACTTTCAACTAGGAATAGGTAATGGCTGAAGTAAGCTAGCTAGATGCTGGTGTTCAATATTTACTTGTTGACATTCAAAGCACTTAGCAATGTATTATGCCAGTTCATTTTTCATTTTTTTCCAAAAATAATCATTTCTTAACATGGTTATAGTCTTCTGATAACCAGGATGTCTTGAGTAAGGAGTCTTATGAATTTCATTTAAAATTGGTAACTTAATCTTAGGTACATTAGGTATATATAGTCTATCTTTATATAGTAATAATCCTTTTTCGTTTAAACTATACCCTATACTTAAACTTTCAATTAAATTTTCTGTTATCTTTGCTTGTAATTTCTGCTAATTTTCATCAAATCTTATTCCTTCTTCTAGTTGTTCTTCTAAATCGGTTTTATAGGTGCTCATTGCTGCTACAAAATTTAGTTTTTCATTCCTGCTTAAAGCATCAACAACCTTATTTTCTTTTCTCTTAATATGTTGGATTTCAAACTCGTACTCGCTAAGGAAGGAAAACCACCTAGCTTGCCTTGCATTTAAGTTAGGTTGATCCAATAAATATTTTAACCCTTTCTTATCTGTCATTAATATAAACTTTCTTCCAATTAAATGATGGTGCCACTTCTTTAAGGCATGTATGACATCAGCCAATTCTAATTCATAGGTCGCATAATTTTTCTCATGAATCTTCTGCTTCTTAGACTCATATGGAATGATGTGTCCTTCCTGAGTTAAAACTCCACCTAAACCATCATTGCATGCGTCAGTACATACTATAAAGTCTTTATTAGGATCAACAATTCTTAATATTGGTGCGGTGGTTAATAATATTTTTAACTTTTTAAAACTATCTTCACACTTTTGAATCCACTCGAATTTATTCCCTTTCTTCCGTAAGGAAGTTATGGGATTTTCAATTCTTGAAAACCCTTCAATAAATCTTTGATAATAGCCAATAATCCCCATGAATGATCATACATCAGTTACGTCTTTTAGTACTGGCCATTCTTCGACTGCCTTTATCTTTTCTGGATCAATAGAGATCCCTTCTTTAGTCACTACATGACCCAAATACTGTATTTTATCCATAAAGAAATCACATTTATTGAACTTTGCATAGAGCTGATGTTCTCATAATTCTTGTAAAACAATTTTTAAGTGCTCTTCATGTTCTTCTTTAGTCTTCAAATAAATTAAAATGTCGTCAATGAATACAACCACGAATTTGTCAAGGTACTTATGTATTACATTATTCATTAGACACATGAAGATAGTTGGGGCATTAGTAAACATGAATGGCATAACAACAAACTCATAGTGACCGTACCGGCTCCTAAAATTTGTTTTAAAGATGTCTTCATCTTTGATTCGAACCTGGTGATAACCAGATCGCAAATCAATCTTCGAGAATACAATCGCTCCACGTAGCTGATCAAATAGATCATCTATGAGGGGTAATGGAAAACTGTTTTTAATAGTCATTTTATTAAGTTGACGGTAATCTATACATAATCACAGAGTTTCGTCCTTCTTTTTAACAAAAATAACAAGTGCTCCCCAAGGAGACACACTGGGTTTGATATAATTCTTATCAATAAGTTATTTTAACTGTGATTTTAATTCATTTAATTTCAATATACTCATCTAATAAGGGTATTTTGAGCTGGGCACTGCACCAGGTACCGACTCAATAGTGAATTCTAACTCCCTCTTCGGAGGTAGTCCCGAAATTTCTTCCGGAAATACATTCGAATACTCCCTTAGGATCGAAATGTCTTCTAGTTTTAATTTATCTTCGTTATTAGTATTTCCTTCACTAATTACTGTTACAACAAAGGATTTACAACCCTTCTGAACATCTCTCTTTAACTGCAAAGCATAGATCTGTCTTATAGTTGTTTTCCTAGGGATTCCTTTTACATTTATTGTTTCTCCATCGTTATTTACACGAGTAAAAGTTTTATTGAAACAATTCAGGACTACCCTATGCTGTTCTAACCAGTCCATACCAATTAACATATCATAACAACCTAAAGGTAGTACATTAAGCTTAACAGAGGTTTCAAACTGATCCATTTTTATAGTACAATTCTTAGCAAAACTAATCACTTTCCTTTTTGCGCCAGTAGCTAGCTGGACTAACCATGACTTTGCAAAATTTTCTACTGATAACTTGCATTTTTCTATTAAATCAGGAGAAATATAACTTAAGCTAGCCCTTGGATCAATTAAAATAGATATAGATGTTTGATTCAGCTTACCTTCCACTTCCACCATGGAAGTTTTATAGTCTGTCTGCCTGTTTTCCAGTGCTGTATTGATCATGGGCATCATCCTTGCTAGATCACCAACAGTCATCTCCTCCTGTATCGTATGTATGTTCTTAACAGTCCTCTTCCGGTTGGGGAAAACTGATGCATAATGAGGACCATTACATTCCCAACATTTTAATGGTTTCTTTCGTTCAATATTCTTGGTGTAATTACTATGATTATTACCAGATTCTTTATTTCTTTGACCATTTGGGTTTAACTGTGAATTACCTTTATTCCCTTGGAAAATTTTACTAGGAAAATTTTGCGTGTTATTATTCTTAAAATTACGATTAGGTATGAAACTTTTCCTCCTTTGTTCAAAATTATTAGTTCTTTTAGCCTTCCAGTTTGTCATACTTTCCTTTTTGTGATTCTATTCATAACAGAAATTCGCCTTTCTCATCGCTTCTTCTAAAGTTTTTGGATTGTCATATTCAATTCTATCTTTTATATGGAAAGGTAAACAGCTTAGAAATTGTTGTACCTTAGGCTTTTTGTCCACAATGTAAGGCACATATCGAAGCAGACTTAAAAATTTAATGTTTAGTTCTTTCATGTTCATTGTTCCCAGCTTTAGTTCATAAAATTCCTTAGCCCGCTCTTTGTAGTATTGTTCTGACAAGAATTTCTTCTTAAAATATTTCTTAAATGTACTCCAGTTAATGTTCTTCTCTCTAATGCCTTTTACTCATTTTAGGTCCTGCCACCAAATACCTGCCTTCCTAGTGAGGTTGTAAATGGCCATTCTGGCTTTTAGTTGATTAGAATAATTATAAATTTGAAAATATTTCTTCATCCCAGACAACCATTCTGGTAACTCCTAAACCATGCATATTGTTTTCTACTTGGTTGGTTTGATGAAGTCATGATAGTTATAGATAGATTGTAAGGGGATAGCTTATATAGACACTTTGTTAGAGGTTTCTTCCTCTTTTTCTTTTTTGGGGGCTATTATTGTTGTTAGTAGAGTTCTTTTGGCACTACAATGGTTGTACTTTTTTGTCTTAATTTATCATCGTTAGATGTTGCTTTTAACCTTTTATTCACAATTGAAAAGCTATTCAATATCATGCATGAAAACATTTTTACATTGATAGGTGTTTATTTTTAGACGTTGGGGTGGAGTAGCATGTATGATTTTCCTAAATTGTAAAAGGGTGGAGTGGCATGTATGATTTTCCTAAATTGTAGAAGGTTGAGACAAGTGAGTCATCTAGATTGATTTTATAGATATCTTTCCAAATTCAAAACAAACAATTATTAAAAAAAAGAATATCAAAAATAACTTGTAGTTGATGATGAATGGATAATTCCTAGTTGATGCATGGATAATTCCTAGTTGCGGACAACCCATTTAACTAGAGGGAAGCTACTACTTGAAACATAAACAACAGATAATTATAATTAGTACCATAAGTTAAATGGTTGTTCTTAGAGAGCAGCTACTACCTGAGACATAAACAACAGATAATTATAATCACTACCATAAGTTAAATGGTTATGCTTAGAGAGTAGCTACTACCTGAGACATAAACAACAGATAATTATAATCACTACCACAAGTTAAATGGTTATGCTCCTATTCAATTAATCATAATTTGTTACAAGATGAAGTGTCATCTTTAATGTAATTGGAAATAACAACCCAACAATTATATTTAGGAGAAATAAATAGTTTTCTTCTTGTAACATGCTGCCCAACCATACAGAGTCATGTGTAATCACAAAAAAATAGAGCTTAATACACTTATAAAGGTCATCCTAATCATTGTCATATATAAACTCATTACTTGAACAGATTCAATTTCTGTGAGAGTCTACAAGGATAGGATGGATTTGCTCAGGGCCGTGGTTGTAGGAGTAGCTGGGACTCCATATTAGAATGGGCTTTTCTTCTTTGATATTCATTTTCTATTCGAGCATCCCAATGGACCACCTATAAGCACAACGGTTTGATTTGAAACTGAAATTGATATCTAAACTTTGTTTTGATCTTCAATATGGAAATACCCAATGTCTTTATGTTGTTTTTTAATTGATTTACAGTTGGTATGCTACCATTTTGGTGGACTAAGGTTGAATCCAAATCTGTATGAGTGTTGAAAAGTATTCTTGAGCCTTTTAAACACATGGAAAGGCAAGAAAAATGAAGTGTGGAACCTAACATCATCAAACGTTCTACAAATACTTGTTTTCATTTAGGCACTAGTACTAAATGCTAAGCCTTACTTTAATGAACCTGGATATGAAAAGCAGAATGGTTCAGTTGAAGGGGAGAAGAACTCTCTAGCTTACAATGAAAATTTGTTTCTTCTATCCTGCAAGTCGATGTTGTACACACTACGCAAGCCCCCAAAGGTAGAATTCTAGGGAGATTTTCATTTAAAATTTTCTTGTTTAACTTCTTTGGGGAATCATTTTAAATCCACTCATTCATGTTTTTGTAGCATTTTTAAATGTTTGTTAAAGAACATTTCCAAAGACGCGGTTATTGTATTCTTCATGCATGTGATGCATATATGAAAGGAGCTCAGCTTGGATCACTTTCATAAGATTGTTACTTTTCATCAAATGTTGGGGCAGAGTCGACTGAGAATCAAAGTACTAGTTCTGCTGGCTTCAAGCTTATGCTGCTTAAAATTGTTCCCAAGCTTATTTCTGCCTTCAGTGAAATCGGAGTAGATTGTCAAGAATTTCAGCAGTCAATCTCCAAAGAATCTGAGGGCCTACGAGGGTTATATGCAAACCGTTAAACTTAGGTAATAACAATAAACAAATGCCATCAATGATTTGAAACACTGGATTCTTATTTGGTGAATACATCTGGGGTTATTTATTTCAGAGAATTTATGTCACACTCAAAGAGTCATAGAACTTGATATTTTATCATTGGAATATGCTACAATATTTTCAGATAACTGGATATATCATATTGTTGTTAATTATGTCTTCTAGCTGTGATTATCATTATGTATGCATTTTCATTTTTCATGATGTGATTATACATGGAATTGCAATGTGATTGGTTAAAAAGAACTGAAATACTATAATATTATCATTTATCATTTTGTTATCTTGGGATACCAATGTTTGGTAATTCTTTTTTAATGGATTCTAAGAATGAAAGAAAGTATGCCTAACCATTGTTAAGTCTTAAAGTTATTTGGTTTGGTTGCAGATTTGAGAAAGTGAAATAATCAATATTCTATGTGCTCATAATTGGATTAGGGATTTAAGATGGTGAAACAAGATCCATCATGTGGTAATGTCACTTTTGAATGGTTTTTGAAAAGTAATTAAACATGATTTAGGTCTTTGAGTTTGATGTGGTGTAGAAATTTGGTTCAATGTAATTTGTAAAACACATTATTTGCAAAGAATATTTTCATGCATGGAACCATGGCATATTTTCTAGGATGTAACCATGGCATGCAGGGAGAAAAAATAATCACAAAACAATCATAATTACAAATTACAATAAATCCATTTGTCGTTGATTAAATGGGTCGTTGCATACTTGTTTTGACCTTTGTAATGTGTCATGTGACATCTTCCAAGAGGCCCGAATCACCACCAACTTACATTGAGAAGTGAGGTTGATATAGATGAGCATGCACACAACATCTCCCTTCTTATCAATATCCCACTATCATCACAAGATTTTAGATTAGATACCACCAAAATTACAATCCAAATTTGTGACACCCTTCATGATTAATGGGTGTTAATCAAGATAGTTATCTAGATAATTTTTTTTGTCTAGCATTATTTTGAATTTTCGATTGGAATTCATATTTTTATTTATTTATTGTTTTGCACAGGTTTCTAACTACCAATGTATCTACATAATTTAATTGCCACAATTTATCTACCATAATTAATCGATCTTGATAGTTAGAGTAGATGTTCATAATAATTGATACGATTTGCTTAAAATTACTCAATCAAAGCAAAGAGACGGTAAATTAGCTATGAAACTATATAATTTAGAAATCCAAATCCTTCGATACTCTTTGAATCAATCAAGTGTTACCTAAAAATATGATTTATCCTCCTATCCAACTAGGTGCTTATGTAGTTTTTGGGCTCTAGGAACCAGTGGATTTCCTATCCCTCCATTCTTGTGCCTCTAACAAAGAAACATCTATCCAGTAACCTCTTATAATTCCTTACTAGTAGTGCTTGGCTCAAGCTCAATGTTACAATCCAGTATCCCTCTCTCCATGTTTTTCCCTTCCAAGCTCCTCAAGCCTTCTTTAAAATTCTAACCCCTGGTCCTTCTGATCTAATGTTCACCTTTATGCCTTTCACTCGCATCCTTCCTAGCCTCTAGAGAAGAGTGGCTTCCCCCTTTCCTAGGAGGGTCCCATAATAATAAAACAATACCTTCTTTCTTCAAATCCTACCCATGACCAAGTTAGGTGTAAACTCAAATCAAATCAAAATCTTGGTAAGATTTATGAATTCAATCTTCTAATGAAATGGGCCTAACTAAACCTTGAATAAAATGTAACTTTGTTATATAATAAAATTTATATTAAACCCTAAATGAAAGGTAACTTATATACATATAGTTGAGTTTCTCACCACACCCATCATGCATTGAATCATTAATAATGTTAATTAATAACTAGTGTATTTTTAAGGAAATACCAATGCACACGTGTAGGGTATGGATGCATACCTATATGACACATAGATTGTGTGCATACTAATAATAACAATCACTACCTCTAAAGCATAGTTCATGTATGTTCACAACCCAACATACAAGATAGTAAATTAAGTAAACTGACAACATTCAAGAGCCTCTATTAAGTCCCATTAATTCAATATGAATTGAATTTTAGCACCAAGATTGTCATAAATGAACCGAGTGAGTATCCAAAACAAGGTAGGAACCAAGTACAAAACTAATGTGGCATATATTTAATTTCCAACAAACACTCTCAACTAACTTTGAACCATCCTTCCTGACTAACCTATTTCCATCTTCCACGTCATATCCTTTCCTCTACTCCAATACACTGGAGAATCAACCATATTGACTTGAATCCAGGTATAAATCATAAGGAATCCAGATATAAATCATAAGTGGAAATATTTCCTACATCCACATAACTTTCCCAGCAAGTGTGAAATTATCACACATCCAGGGGAGAGTGGCTTAACACGAACCTCCCACAAGTCAAGGTTTTGAAGGATAAACGATGGGTAACATATACACCCCTCTTGATAGAATTAGCACCAACGCCCTATTATTAACCATACTGAGATGTTTCTATTGTTCTTAGAGGTATGTCATTGATTTTCTAGCTTGGGAAACTACGCACACGTTACAGGAAGATTTACCATGGAAGCCCAAAACAGGGAAAAAAAACACTCAGGAGAGTGTCTCCACTCTCTATCTCACTGTATTATCTCTTATCTTTATAGTACAATATTATAGCATCCAAAACCATAATCCATTAACCCATATTAGATTACGACCCCAATTCCTTGACCATAACTACTTTACAGTGGGTCGAAAACAACTCAAAATGGACCCAGAATATTTCTTGTGGGTGGCTCGTTGGCCTTGTGTGACCCCTTGCTCTAGGAACCTACAAAGAGTACAACACATGTCCAACATATATTACTAGTGATGAAAATTTATTAAACACATCTCGCTAACGGTGCAATATTTCCATGAGATAATGATTCTAACCAATGTAGACTGACGTTGATAGGCATTTGAACTAGTTCTATGTGTTAGTTTCCTGATACGAATCCCCGATAGTGAGGTGCAACAAGGTACAACTATAGGTTTCTTAGGGATGGAATACACAAATTCGGGGAAGCATACCTAGTAAACCCATCAACATACACTAATTTGCCTCTTTATATGTGTGTGTATAAGAAAACCTTGCGGAAAAACCCAATGGATGTCTCCCCACATTCGTAGATGACATCCCTATTAAATGTTTTGTCATAACATACTATGCTTGAATTAGGAACTCAAATTGGGTACCTACCATCACAATTTTAGTTGATTTCCCAACAACATTGACAAAATCTATAAGAAATAGCAATATAACTGCGGTTCTAAAGTAACATCAATGACGTGGCCATCAAAAGATAAAAGGTGTGGTACAAAGCATTAATTTGTAATTTAATTACTGGGTTGATACATTGCTACAATATGTGGGAAAGAAAAAAATTTATATGAATGCGAGCCATTGTTAATTCACATGTTTTATATTCTATTTTGTATTGCTTTTCCTTACACGGTTTGATCAAAATTCTTCAATACGCATCAACCCAACGAGTGCTAGTATGCAGTAAACTTTGTCTGCAATAATTTTGTTGATATTCATCGACAGAATGTTGCACCATGATTATCTCTAACATTATATGAACCAAATAATACCAAGGTTCAACTTTGAACTATATTTGGTGTCCTCTTTGGGGAGTTCATGAACCAATCAGGTCCACGACGCTTCTATTTTTACAATCTTTGATTCTCTTTTATAACGATAACTTTCTCCTCATTCCATTCTAGCACAATGGAATTAAGAAATTTCTCATCGTTCCATTATAGCACAAGAGAATTAAGAACATTCTCATCGTTCCATTCTAGCGCAAGCTAGATGAAATCATATTAGCTCATAATTAGCTCATTTTCTATAGCATTATCCATCCCTTGGATATGGATGATTTTCTTAATAAAATTTTTCCATTTTGTAAGATTTCCATGCGTATCTAGTGTTGAATCAGTCCTTTTGTTTGAGAACCAGCTCATTCTTATATAATTAGACTATGTTACAAATGTATGTGTAAATATGAATAATTTGAAAGCCTTAGAGGACTTCATTATTTCATATATTTCAAGCTCGATACCTTGGTGTCGATGGCTTGTTTGTGACCATACTCCAAAGGAATATTTCCAAAGTTGTTCCCCATCCTAAGGTTGAGGCATCAATCTATACAATGTAGTTGCTCTCCTATGGGTATCCTTAGTGACAACGTGGCCTAATATTATTCTTTAATTTTCATGATTGCAGTTGTATGATCATCCACCAACCTCCATTGGTTTCTTTCATGTAATTTATAGAGTTGTACTCATTCAGAGGAGACATCTTTTCGGGATGGAAAAATGCAATTGATGCACCCAAGGAAACACTATAATTTCTTTTGGGATTCAATTTTATTGAGAAACTGTAGGATGGTTTTGCAATGTGTGGTTGTGTTTTTAACTTCGCACATTTGATCTGAATCCCAAGGAAATCTATTTTTAACTTCATCGTAAACATTTTTTTCTTTTCAGAGCACAATTCCATGCTTTCTTATTGATTTCAAGAATTGTGCTAAATGAGAGTAATGCTTGTCAATCAAGAAAGAACAAAGTAGTGTCATTGATATATACAAGTACAAAATTATAGTATGGGATGAAATTGTTGTCCATCCATCTTTGAATGTAGGTTATTCATTGTGGGGTACAAATGGAATGACTACCCATTCATACTAACAGTGAGAGGCCGTGGATGTTGTTTTATGGATGTCTTCTATTGTTGTCTTGATATGGTAAAGCCTATTTTTGTCATCAAACTTGTTGTAAATCCCACAATCAGTCAAATGGGTTCATAATTTATCTTTGAGGGGAATAAGATACTTGAATTTGGTTGTGATTGCATTTAATGGTATATAATTAATTACCATTCATTTGTTTCATATATTCATTACGTTGTGTTTATTGACCATGAAGGACGAACAATAAATTTTGAAGTAAGGTGTAGATGGGTTTATACTTCAGAAATTCTTTAATTGCTTCATCCATGTCTACCCTTTGCATGATTTACAGGGATAGCTGTCCTAAATTCCTTTGCTTTCGAAAATGTTTGTATTTCATATATTGTTTTGAAAGATTGCCAAAATGCTTGTGGATTTAAACTACAACACTCTTCAAAATATTTTTCATCGATAGGAGCTCATTGCGGTGTTTTGTAACTGTTGAAAAATATCTTTACTTTTCTTTTCTAACCATTTTTCCAAGAGATAGTTTTCCATAATGAGCTAAGATTTATTCTAAACCAAGGAATCCTTCTTCTAGTTCCTCCTATATTTTTGTTACAAAACTTTGGACATCCTGATTAAATGGTTAAGGATTTAGCTCCTCATATACAATTATGCTTTGAATTTTGGAAGTTAATTCACCATAGGTACACATTTTCATATCCACTTCAATGGACCATGACAACAACATTTAAAATAGTCAATTATTGTTCTGGGAATTTGAATATTAAACTACTAAACTCTCTCTCTCTCTCTCTCTCTCTCTCTATATATATATATATATATATA
>LPNX010751020.1:228877-283812 GCA_001517045.1 Pseudotsuga menziesii
TGGATAACTTTGTTGTTTGTGTCACTCAATGTCGTTATTGAGAGTATGTGTTGTAATCAATATTGAGAGGTTTACACAAGGTACCATCCATGAAATTTGAGGTGTTATATTTTTAAGGTAGAAGTATAATTTCAATCTTATTTGAAATGGATTCAAAATAAATATCACTGAAAGAGTAAGAAAAGCACATAAACAAATGACACAAAGATCTATCTTGGGTAACCAAAAGGGATAAAACCTGACAACCTTTTCTTATTCAGGGACATATGTTCAAGATACAATGTACATACAAATACAATAATAATCACACATAAGAATAACTCCAAAGATAAAACCCCATAAAACAACCTTATCCTTGCTTAAGTGAACTTGCTTGGTGTGTATGAGGAGGCGCCCCTCCTATTTATACTTTTCATGTTGTCGTTTTTTCACTTTTGTTGTGGGGCTGACTTTTCTTCCTTTCTTGGGACAACTTCTCTTGATTGGCATCATAATTATCATTTTATTGTTTCTTATGGGGCTGACTTGGTGTGAGCATGCCTCATGTAGATGCAACACCAACATGAGGAAGTTCTTGACGGTTCCTCGTAAAGTTGTCCTTTGACCATATATATACTCCCAGGGGTTAGCTATACCTATTGTTGCCAATGTTTCTAGGAATTTAACCAGTTCCATGATAACCTCTTCTTGGATCGAAACCCCTTGGATGAGGTGAACTAGTATATGCTTACGGGTTTACGAAGGATGCTATCCATGAATGTGCAGAAGAAATCCCTTGGTTTCAATGCAAGGTTTTCCTTGTAGTGTGTGTGTGTGTGTGTCAGCCAAAATGAACTTCATGTTGTAGCCTAGGTGGGATTTATATTATAGCACAAGTAACTTGTATAATGTATCCCATTGCGAATCCATTGTGTAATCCCTAGAGGTATGGGAATCGTAAGACCACCTTAGCTCATGTTGTGACATGAAATCATGATACCATCAATGCATTATAAGGCCACACAATTTGTTTTTTTGTCAAATAGCATTGTGAGAACCAAACAAGTATTTTATGAAAATGTAAGTATGGTTTGCCCAGATGTTAAGACATTTATCCTACCCTTATGGAATAAACCTTAAGAAGTTGGATGTGATTATGATCAACATGATAAAGTATCCCCCCTTTATTCTTAACATGGTCCTCGGTGTTCTTTTTATTCTGATCTGCCTTGCTCAATCCATAACATGGAGGGATATGCTTCTCGCATTTTATCCTCCATTTCCCAAGTCGCCTCTTTAGGGCTAAAGTGCTTCCATTGCACTTTTATTTGAACAATGGCTCGATTCTGTAGCATACCTTCCTTCCTGTCTAGAATGAAGAAAGGTTTGGTCTAGAACTCGCCCTCGGATTCTACCTAAATCACATTCCAGTCAGTTATATGAGTAGCATCATGTATATATTTTTTTAATAATGAAACATGAAATACATCATGTAATTTTATATTAGGTGGAAGTGCAAGATGGTAGGCTACTGACCCTATCTTAGCTAACACTTCAAAAGGTCCACAATACCTTAGTGCCAGTTTGGAACATATTCCCAAAATCAAAGAACTCTTCTTCGACTTTACTTTTAGATATACGTGATCACCAACGTTGAACTCTCTTTGAGTTCTTTCTAAATCTGCGTAACTTTTTTGTCGATCCTGGAAAACTTTTAAGTTTTGTTGCACCTCTTTCAACATCTGTTCCATTTCTATTAAAATGTTAGGTCCTAGAAAAATCTTGTCAGTAGGGTTATCCCAAGACAAAAGTGTGGGACATTTCCGGCCATACAAAAATTCAAATGGACTCATTTTTAATGAATCTTGATAACCATTATTATAAGCAAATTCTACTAAATGTAAATACTCTTCCCATTTACCTGCCTTATCCATTACATACATTCACAACATATCTTGTAACACTTGATCGATTATTTTAGTTTGTCTATCCGTTTGAGGATGATAAGCAGTACTGAAATTCATTTGTGTATCTAGACCCATAAATAAGGATTTCCAAAAATTACCAATAAATTTCACATCTCTATTAGAGATCACAACCTTTGGAATACCATGTAACTGAAATATTTCTTTTATAAAAATATTAATGGCTTTAAAAGTAGATTTTACAGGTATGAAGTGGAAAGATTTACTTAACTTATAAAAGCAACCATTATTAAGTCATGTTGCTTAATTGTTTTAGGTAATCCCATTATAAAGTCCATGCTTATTATCTCCCATTTCCATTCTAGAATAGGTAAGGGTTGCAGTAACCCAACAAAATGTTGATGTTTAGTTTTTACTTGTTGACATTCAATACACCTAGCTAGGTAATTTGAAGCATCATTCTTCATGTTAGGCCAATAATAGATTTTTCTTAACTTAGTTATCATCTTTTGGTATCCCAGATGTCCAAAATTTGGTTTCTTATGTAGTTCATTTAGAATTAACCGTTTAACTTCTTCAAAATATGGTATGTATAATTGTTTTTTATAAACTAACAAGTCTTCTAAACTTATAGAATAAGCTGAATCACTTCCCTTATCATCTGTTTCCAATTTTTCTTTAATATTTAAGTACTCTTCATCATTTTTAGTTGTTTCTTTTCTTAAACCTTCCATATTTGTTTTATAACTATTGAAAGCATCTGAACAATGTGTAATTATTTAGGATTTATAATCTCCCTTGACCAAACTGTCTATTAGATTATTTTATCCTAACTTAGGAGTTTTATTTAATTATTAGGGCCCACTAGTACCATTGGGTCCACTTTTCCTAATGGGGGCACATGTACCAATTAATAGAGTGTGGGGAACACCGATAGAGGCTAACTTCCACTGACTTCACTTGCATGCATCAATTTAGGCGCCTCCTAGTCCAATCCCTACATTTAGGAGCCACTAGGAGTCTCGACACCAACCTCTTTCAGCCAGTTGGATTTGGAACTAGTTAATCTTAGTTATTATTTAGTTACATTCAGTTCAATTAGTTCCAATTATGTATGGCTACATGTGGATAAGGTGCATTTTCCCACCTACCACTTCAGTTAGACCAAGTTAACTGATTGTGTGACTTGATTAGACATATGGAGTTAACCACTTGGACTCCGAGAGTGATTGAGACATATTTAGTTGGACATGTAGTCAAATACAATCACATCCAGTTGGGAGATTCAAATTCATCCCTAATGATTCAAATTCTTTTCCTATGTAACACTATTGTAACATTGGATTATGTAATGAAGGTAATATTGTAATTCTATGAGCAATATTTTTTTTTGCTGTGAGATTTGATTTGTTCAATTTGTATAATTCATTCTTATCCACTGCATCAATAATTTGGACTCATTGCTTGATGATATAAATGGCACAAAAATTCTAAAAGCAATGGCATTCCTACCCAGGGCATTTGCCACTTTGATCTCTTTGCCTTTAATGTGTTTAATTTCAAAATCATACTCGCTCAAAAAGGATAACCACCTTACTTGGAAAGAATTCAAGTTTTGTTGATAAAATAAGTATTTTAATCTTATGTTATTTGACATTAAGGTAAATTTTATTCTTATTAAGTAATGTCTCCACATCTTTAATGCATGTATTATAGCGGCTAATTACAAGTCATGTGTTGCATAGTCCCGTTCATGTATTTTAAGTTTTATTGACTCGTAGCTTATTACATAATCCTATTGTAATAACACACCACCTAATCCTTCTAGGAAGACATCCGTACATACTATGAAGTCCTTGTATGGATCTACAATTCTTAGAATAATTGCGATGGTTAGTAAGTGCTTAAGGTTTTCAAAGCTTTCTTGACATTTATTAGACCATATGAATTTAGTTCCTTTATTTTGAAGTGAGGTTATTGGATAAGAATTTTGGAGAACCCCTCAATAAACCTATGATAGTAACCTATGATTCCCATGGAGGATCGAATCCCAATTACATCCTTGGGAACTGGCCAATCATTTATTGCCTAATTTTATCTAGGTCCACAGAAATACCTTAGTTATTACATGACCTAGGTGCTGAATTTTACCTTGAAAGAAATCACATTTGCTAAACTTTGCATAAAGTTGATGTTCTCTTAAATTTTTCAACACTAACTTTAAATGTTCTTTATGGTCTTCTTCGTTTTTAGAGTATACTAATATATAATCAATAAATATTATTACAAACTTATCTAAATATTTATGAAGAACATTATTCATTAAACACATGAACGTGGTTGGTGCATTGGTCAAACCAAATGGTACAACCAAGAACTCGTAATTCTCATACCTTTTTATAAATGTTGTTTTATGGACATCCTCGTCCTTAATTCTTGATTGATGGTACCCAGAACTCAAGTCGATTTTAGAGAATACCGACGCTCCCCGCACTTGGTCAAACAAGTCATCGATGCGGGGGAGAGGGTATCTATTCTTAATTGTCATTTTATTTAAATGTATGTAATCAACACAGAGACTCGTGCCATTGTTCTTTTTAACAAACAAGACAGGTGCTCCCCATGGAGACACACTCAATCTAATATATTATTTATCTATTAATTCTTGTAATTCTAATTTTAATTCTACCAACTTAGGTGTGCTCATTTGATAAGGGGCCTCTGAGGAGGGTACTATTCCAAGTACCAATTCGATGGTAAATTCAATATCCCTCATCAGAGGTAGTCTCAGTATCTATTTGGGAAAGACGTCTTTAAAATTATTTAAAAAGGGAAGATCCTCCAAAAGTAGGTTTTTCTTCCTTATCATTGGTTTCGGTGATGTGTATGGAAAATACCCTACATCCTTTTCTAGAACACTTTTTCAATTGCAAGGAAAATATTTTCTTAGTAAGAACCTTCTTCGGAATCCCTCTAACCATTTTACTTTCACCATTTTCATCAATACAATCAAAAGTTTTCTCAAATCAATTTAGCACAACTTTATGTTTTTCCAGCCAATCCATGCCAATTAGTACATTGTAAGATCCTAATGTTAAAACATTCAAATATACTTTTGTAATCAAATATTTCATATGAACAACTAGAAATCAAACTAGTTACTTTTCTTTTTGTTCCGGTGGCTAATTGCACTAACCATGACTTTTCAAAATAATATTTTCTCATTTGACAGAAATATACTAACCTAGGAGATATATAAATTAGGGTAGATCCATAATCAATTAATTTAGAAATAGGTTTGTCAAGGATCTTACCATCTACCTCAATCATGGAGGGTTGATAATCTGCTTGATGATTGTCCAATGCAGTGCTAATCTGCGGTATGTTCCGAGCAACCTCTCCAACTATGGCTACTTATCGAACCATGTGAATATTCCTATTATCCTTTTTACGAGGACGGTCCTGATAGAAATGACTCCCCCCACAATCCCAACACTGCATGTTGAAATATTGTAACTTCGAAGAATATTCTATATGTATCTTTTGTGGTCCCCAATGGTCCTACCGGGAGAAAAACTTGTATTATCTTGTACCCCGATGCTTCTAATCGAAAGAACTAATAAGAGTCATGAGGTTGTCCCCTCTATTTGTAAAGGTGGGTCATTAGCACCCCAGTGTGGTTACTTGAGCCTACATGTGTAACTCGAGCCTACATGATTAACTCAAGCCTACATGTCGGATGAGTTAATTCAAGTGAACGGATGAATATAAATAGATGTGTGGTGCTCCTCATTTGAGACACACACACTCTCACTTGTGTAGCGCATTAGTGGAGAAGAGAAGTAGCTAGAGAAGGAGGAGGATCAGGCTTTGATCTCCTTGTTGATTTTATCTTTTATCTTTTGGGGCATCTATATTGAGGAAGATTTTGCTGGGTTTTTCCCAGGATAAATCTTTGTGTTCTCCTTTTGTATGGTTGTGCTTGTTTATCTTTCAGTGATCCTGTTTATAAGCTTCTGTTATGAAATCGAAATGAAATACTAATGATCTAGCTTAGCATATGAAAATTTAACATGGTATCAGAGCCACCCTGAAAGAAGACATTGTGTAGCTAAAGAATCTAGGGATTATTATTTTTTGGGTCTCTATCCATGATCGATCAACAAAGAAGGCTAGACTGACTCTCCATTGAAGGGCGCATCTTTCTGTCGAAGCAAAATTTGATTCCGAGCATTTTCAGTTTTGGTGCGAAAAATTAGGGCTTTCTACAGAAGAAGAATTTTTGAGTGAGCCCAGCACAGGATTTTTCTCCTCATCAAAATCTAATTTTAGAGACATAGATCAAGAAATTTGGTTGGGTGAAACTTTGGGAAAGTCAAACCCTAGTTTGACCTCGATCTGGAAAAACCCTAAATACTAAAAATACTAAGTTTTGGTACATTCGCTATATCCTGAGATTGGAAAAGGATCAGGAGTTGAAAATTGCAAATTATAAATATAAAATCCTTATTTACATTGTGTCCAAAATTTAGCCTCAGATTCTATATATTCTGGGATATATGATCCCTCCAAGTTAGGGTTCCAGCCTCTTCCAGAATTGATCCCTAAACAGGACACCCAGGGAGAATTGTTGTAGCGTGGGACACAGAGGTCCAAATGGAATTCCTAAAGATCTTCCAAAAATATCATGGAATCTACATTCTGTGGTCCGAATTTTTTAACCTGAATATGAACCAGTGACATGTGGCATGCCATACAACTTTACTGTTCTGAATAGTCATGTAACAGGTCACCTTGGGAAAATGATCATAAATCCCAATTGGTGAAACCGATTCTGATAAAACATATGTTGTTGGATCAAGGACATGTGAGGTTACCTCAGTGCAAAATTTCAGACACAGAGGAGCATTAATTTTGGAGATATCATAGAAACAGTAACAGGAATTTCTGCAGAAGAAATTGGAAAACTAGGGCTTCCTGTTCTGGGAGCTTCCCTCCACTGTTTTCAGAAAAGGAGTACATTGGACAGCTCCATTTGAAGAGATATATATTTCTATCCAATCAAATCTAAAAGATTTGAAGTTTTTAAAATTAGGGTTTCTCTAACAAACCCTAGATCAACCAGCTCTGGAAGCAGGACGGACACCTCAAATCGGTAAGATCTAATCTTTTGCTATTTGCATTTGAGGTTCTCATTTCAAAGTGATCTATCACATCAGCTTGATGATAAGCTTGGTGAAGTTGAAAAATTCCAATCATGGAAGTATTTGATCTCTCATAAGAAAATGAATTGGACACCTACATGAGTAGAGAGGTTGCAGTTCTAGAGGGAGATGAGCCTCAAAGCCTTACACAAGAAGAACTTGTTCAAGGCCAAGAAGATCATTGTTGATTCAATCAAGGATCAACTTGTACCACAAGTGTCTTCCCTAAAGACACTGAAGATGTTTGATTCCGTGATCAAGCTATTTGAATATAAGAACATAATTCCGAATATGGATTTGAGAAAACTTGAAGAATGTGAAGATCCAGAATGCATAACATCTTGAAGCGGTAGAAGAAGAAGCAGAGAATGGCCTCCCATGATCATGGGATTCATTCATGTGAGGAATGTGTGCCAAAAGGAAGTGATTACTTTCAGTTGAATCTGGGAAGAAGAAGAAGCTCATCTCATAAGAAGAGAAGAATAAAGATGGGAGCAAATTGAAGATCAAGCTCTCACCATTCAAAGAAGATCCCTCAAGCGATGAGGAATATGAAGAACTCAATTCTTGACGAGCCTCTTATCCTTCTTATCATTTGGATAAGAAATCATGATTTCATGGATGAAGAAGATGATGAAGTAGTATGATCAAGAAGGAGTCTACCCACGAAACAAACAAAAGATAAGTATTCAATTGTCATTTAATGATATTGTTTTGTTATGCATTTGATTATATTCAGTTGATGTGTTGTTTGCATGCATGTGATGGGTAAGTAGCTCATGGTTCTATACAAATATCCATTGTTACTTATCTAGAATGAAACCTATTTGTTGACATATTGGATTAGTGCACAATCTCAATGATGTCATGGTAGAGATGGAAGGCATATAGAAAGTTTCTATGAGATATGGATGAATGTTGTATTGGCTAAATAGTTGCATGATGCATAAGAATTTGTCGTTATGCATATGTAGTTCTAACCATGCAACTGGTGCATTTGAATTGTAGGAAAGGTCCTGTACAACCTCCTAAAAGAAAAGAAGGATGAGACTTGTTCCGAAGAACAAGTGATGACAATTCAATAAACATGAATCTGAAGCTCCCAGGTTCAGAGACACCATGACGAAAGAAAGAGCTTCAAAGAGCGGTAGATCCACCTCGAAGGATGAAGACCACCATGGGTGTGAGAGATAACTCAAGATGAAGAAAAAAATGCTATGAAAGAAGCTATGATCAAAGAAAAATAGTTGATTATGGGGAATGATGTATATGATATGATTTCGAGACATAAAGGGAAGTACGTAGTATCTTCTATATGGATATGCAAGAACAAGTGTACAAAGCAAGAATCGTGATTTGCTTCAGAAAGAATAGACTATGACATGAAATACTTTATTGACCAGTATATATCAAGCATAGAATCACCTATACAGAATGGAAGAAGGAATATAATACTCCACTTCAGGGGGAGTGACTACAGAAGATATCTGAGTTCGACACAGTACGACATGATGGACAGCTTCCTGATGGATCGAGACTTTATCAAGAGTAAAGTGGGTTCCAACCTTCAAAGTTGAATGCAGAAGACTAGGATATGTTGATGATCTGACAAGACGAACTCATGGAAGATGTTATGATGATGTTTGGGATATAGTACTCAAACCAGAAAGCAAGCATATGGTATCTTACAAATGGATTTGCAAGATAAAATACATCGCTGATAGAAGTAAGGAAAGACTTGTGGCTAGAGGTTTCTATAAGAAAGAGGGAATTAATTTTGAAGAGACACTTACTTCAGGAAGCAAGGTGCACTTCCTTCAGAACTATGATGGTAGTTGCTTCCATGATGAAGTAAAGACAATCCTTCCTTAATGGTATGATTGGGGAATAGTTTTACATCAAAAGGATTTGAAGTTGAAGACAGATGGACTCATATATGTAAGTTGAAGAAGGGCCTCTATGGCATGAAGCAAGCTCCTAGAGCTTGGTATGGCAGTTTCCTATCAATTATGGGTTTTACCAAGAGTAAAGCTGATCCTAACCTTTATCTCAAGGTTGTAGAAGATGAACCTGTCATCCTGTTATTATATGTAGATGAATTATTCTTGACAGGGAAGGAGAAACAGATCATGGAAAGCAAGAATAAACTAGCAGAAGAATTTGAGATGAAAGAACTTGGGTTAATGCACTATTTCTTAGGTCTGGAAATATGACAAAGTTCAGAAGAAATATTTCTCAACCAGGGAAAGTATGTGGTAGAGATATTGAAGAGATTAAATATGTTGGAATGCAAAGCCATGGCCACACCCATGGACTCCAACCTGAAGCTGTTAGATGATGACTCATCAGAGTTAGTAGATGTGAATCATTACAGGCAGATCATTGGGTCATTGATGTACTTAACAAATACTAGACCAGACATTTGTTTTGCTGTGAACACCTTAAGTCAATATCTTGTTCAACCAAGATGGGTTCACCTAGTAGCTACAAAACATGTGATGAGATATCTGAAAGGGACTATAGACCTTGGTCTATACTATGATGGTAGCCATGACTACAGATTGTATGGATATATAGATACAGATTGGGTTGGAAGTATCTCAGACAGTAAAAGCACATTAGGTAGATGCTTTTGTTTGGGGTCTGCTACGAGTTCATGGTTTAGAAGGAAACGGTCTAGTGTTTCTCTTAGAACAACAAAAGCAGAATACATAACAGATTGCTCTGTTAAGTTGTGAAGCCATATGGCTTCGGAAGCTGATATCAGGTCTCCTTGACCTAAATATGGATACTACATTGATTCTATGTGACAACGAGAGTTGTGATAACAAAGAACCCTGTGTTCCATTGTAACACATAGAAATTCGATATTTCTACATACAAGATAAAGATGTAGATGATGATGTTTCAGTATTCCCATACTGAAGATATAGATGATGCTTTCAGTATTCACATACTAGAGATACAGATGGTGATAGTTCAGTATTCACATACTGAAGATGTAGATGATGATGTTTCAGTATTCCCATACTGAAGATATAGATGATGCTTTCAGTATTCACATACTAGAGATACAGATGGTGATAGTTCAGTATTCACATACTGAAGATGTAGATGATGATGGCTTAGATGGTGATGTGCTGATGAAGCCTCTGTCCTGAGTAAAGTTCGAACACTTTCGAGACAAGCTTGGTGTGGTTTGGAAAGACCTTCCTTGAAAGGGGGAGTAGTGATGTTGCAATGGGATTGTATCATCCCGGGACATATGTCCAAAAGTGATCCGGAGACCTCAGTCCTCGAGAATGAAGAGGGATTGTATCATCCTGGGACATATGTCCAAAAGTGATCTGATGACCTCAATCATTGAGAATGTAGCAGGATTGTATCATCCTTGAACTTCGGTTCAGAACGGATCCGGTGAACTTTGGTCATCGAGAAGGTGGAAGGATTGTATCATCCTTGGACTTCGGTTCAGAACGGATCCGGTGAACTTTAGTCATCGAGAAGGTGGCAGGATTATATCATCCTTGGACTTCGGTTCAAAACGGATCCGGTGAACTTCGGTCATCAAGAAGGTGGCAGGATTGTATCATCCTTGAACTTTGGTTCAGAACGGATCCAGTGAACTTCGGTCATCGAGAAGGTAGTAGGATTGTATCATCCTTGAACCTCGGTTCAGAATAGATCCAATGACTTCGGTACTCGAGAACATGTGTTGATCTCGTAATTCCAATAGGAAGGATTTTCTGAGTTCCACAACTGTGTTGATCCCGTAATTCTGAAAGGAAGGATCGTTAGTAACTCTGGAAAGACCTAAATCCCGTAATTTCAAAAGGAAGGATCATTGAATTGATCCCGTAATTCCAATAGGAAGGAGTGTCTGAGTTTCACAGATGTGTTGATCCCGTAATTCTAAAAGGAAGGACCGTTAGTAATTTCGTAAAGACATAAATCCCGTAATTCCGAAAGGAAGGATCGTTGGTAGCTCCGTAAAGACTTGATCCCATAATTCCAACAAGAAGGATTGTCTGAGTTCCACAGATGTGTTGATCCCGTAATTCCAATAGGAAGGATTGTCTGAGTTCCACAAATGTGTTTTATCTTGTAATCCCGAAAGGAAGGATAGTTAGCAACTCCGTAAAGACCTAAATCCTGTAATTTCGAAAGGAAGGATCGTTAGTATCTCCATAAAGACTTGATCCCTTAATTCCGAAAGGAAAGATCGTCTGAGCTCCACAAATGTGTTGATCCCGTAATTTCGAAAGGAATGATCGTTAATAACTCCGCAAAGACCTAAATCCCGTAATTTTGACAAGAAGGATTGTCTAAGTACCACAGACATGTTGATCCCGTAATTCCGAAAGGAAGGATCATGTTGATGTTTTGATGATGATGATGTTGATGTTTTGATGATAATGATGTACTGATCGAAAGATTAGAGTGTGATGATGATGATATTTTGATGTTTTGATGATGTTGAATGTTTTGATCATAATGATGTTTTGATAATGTTGATGTTTTCATGATGATGATGTTTTTATGATAATGATGATGATGTACTAATCAAAATATTAGAGTATGATGATGATGTACTGATCGAACAATCAAGAGTATGATGCTGATGATGTACTGATCGAAAGATCAGAGTGTGATGATAATGATGACAACATACTGATCAAAAGATCAGAATATGATGATGATGATTCTATTAGAGAGTTGAAGTATGATGATGGTGCTGATCACGATGTTACTAATCAGAATGTGATGATGTTGCTGATCGAAAGGTCAAAATGCTGAAGATGTCTTTGCTGATCGAAAGATCAAAGTGCTGAAGATATTGCTGATCAAAATGTTGAAGATATTGGTGATGATCGAAAGGTCAAAGTGCTGAAGATGTTGCTGTTGATCGAAAGGTCAAAGTGCCGAAGATGTTTCTAATCGAAAGGTCAAAGTGCTGAATATGTTGCTGCTGATCGAAAGGTCTAAGTGCTGAAGATGTTGCTGATCTAAAGATCAAAGTGTTGAAGATGTTGCTGATCAAAAGGTCAAAAGATGCTGATGTTGATTAAAGAGTTGAGGTCGTCAAATATTGAAGACGAAGACTATATGATGTTGAAAAGCTTCCAATGATTTATAGATGTGTTGCCCTGATGATGTTGATGATGTCCTCCCATACTATTATTGTTGTTGATATTGTTGAAGAATACCCTTCTTGTTAATGGGGAGTGTTGAAATATTGTAACTTCGAAGAATATTCTATATGTATCTTTTGTGGTCCCCGATGGTCCTACCGAGATAACCACTTGTATTATCTTGTACCTCGATGCTTCTGATCGGAAGAACTAATAAGAGTCATGAGGTTGTCCCCTCTATTTGTAAAGGTGGGTCATTAGCACCCCAGTGTGGTTACTTGAGCCTACATGTGTAACTCAATCCTACATGATTAACTCGAGCCTACATGTCGGATGAGTTAATTCAAGTGAATGGATGAATATAAATAGAGGTGTGGTGCTCCTCATTTGAGACACACACACTCACTTGTGTAGCGCATTAGTGGAGAAGAGAAGTAGCTGGAGAAGGAGGAGGATCAGGCTTTGATCTCCTTGTTGGTTTTATCTTTTATCTTTTGGGGCATCTATATTGAGGAATATTTTGCTGGGTTTTCCCTTTAGGGTTTTCCCAGGATAAATCTTTGTGTTCTCCTTTTGTATGGTTGTGCTTGTCTATCTTTCAGTGATCCTGTTTATATGCTTTTGTTATGAAATCGAAATGAAATACTAATGATCTAGCTTAGCATATGAAAATTTAACACTGCAAGGGTTCTCTTTTTATTTCTTCACTTTTTTTATTAAAAGTATTATCTTTATACTCAACAGTTCTCATAGGTTGTTTGTAATCCATTTGTATTGTTTGTTTTTTTTCTTAAAGGTATTTCTCTCAAAACTATTATGTTTATTAAAAGTTTGAACTCTCTTCTCTTAAAACTACTTCCATCTCTGCTCTTAAAATTATAAAGATTTTCCCTTTTACTCTTGGATTGATCATATGTTAATTTGGCCTTCCTCATTGCTTCATACAAACTTGTTTTTGGTTCATCAAATTCAAGTTTGTCTTTATAAAAGTTAGGCAAGCAACCTAGAAATCGTTGTATTCTAGGTTTTTCTTCATTTAGGTAAGACACATAGCTTAAAAGGGATAAGAATTTAGAACAAAATTTATGCATAGACATGGATCCCAGTGTTAGTTCATAAAACTCCTTATCTTTCTCTTTGTAGTAATATTCTGAGAGGTATTCATTTTTAAATTCCTTTTTAAACGAGTTCCAACTTACTTTTTATCATTAAGTTTTTTTGCTCTTTTTAAGTCTTGCCACCAAATCTCAACCTTTCCGACTAGATTGAATATGGCCATTCTTCCCTTCATAGAGTTGGAGTAATTGTACATAGTGAATTACTTCTTCATCCTGGAGAGTCAAGCGGGCCCAGCTTCTTCTCCATTTTTGACCTCGCCGTCAAAGGTAGAAGGCTTTATTTTTTTGTATTCTACTATTAGCTCATGTTTATATTTTATTTTCTTCCTATGTCTGCCCTCGGAACTATCACTATAATACTTTGTTTCACTAGATATATGGATTCCGTCAGAGTAAGGAAAGTCAGAGGATGATTTTTCTTATCTACGTTACTTTTTTCTCTTTTCATTAGTTATCTCATTCAATTTATATAGTAGGACTTCATTTAAGTCTTCTTAAGTTTTCAGTACCCTTTCATGTTCAGTCTCTGTTTGTATGATTGCGTTATTAACAATGTTGTCATTTGGTGGATCCTCATTATTAGGTTCAACCCATTTAGGTGGGGTAGGGGATCATCTTCCGACCATATCTTCGTGTAGTTTAGTAAAACCATTTTTTGTTATACAAGTAAAATGAACAAAAAAATTACATATTGTTAGTTTTCAAAAATATGTGTATGGACACCATAGGGCCAAGTGTCGTAACCTTGATATCTGATACCACAATGTAACAACCCCATAATATTAATGCAAGAAATAAAGTAAATGAAATATTAGAAATTATGCAACATCTAGTATATAGTAAATAGTTCTTAAAACAATTGATTTAAGACAAAATTATTATATTCCAACTGTATTTTGAATAGCTTATAAACCCATTTGAAAGGAATTACTATTCCTTTAAATATAAGGTATAAAATTCACAATTAAGTAAAACATCCAATAATGATTTTTTTTTAAACCTAAACCACTTCTAACTCCCATGAAAGAGATGGTTATAAACTTTTCTACATCTCTACAAAATAAGAAAAACAAACATATTAAACCCCACTCCTTTACATAGATTATTCATTTCAAATTTCAACTCCTTTACATAGATTATTCATTTCAAATTTCCATTTTATAGAACCGTCAAACTATAATTCGTTCTAAATGCATGATACGCATCTCTTGTTTGTATTTAAAACTCTCTTCATTATATATATATATATATATATATATATGATTTTAAAACAATATTTAGTAGAATAAGTAACTTTCCAAATAGACTAAGGTTTTCAACCTATCAAGCCCCGACTAAACCGAACTTGAGGCAGGCGTGCAAGGTAGTCATGCATGATTAAGGCTTTGAGGCGGGCGTACCTGAAAAACTTGAGCTGCTCGATTGGAAAGGGAGGATTTTATAAACGTCTATATTTAAAGAAAGAGCCAGGTTTTCAATTTAAATTTACTATTCGTTTGTTAAGTTTAAAGAATAAATAAAAGACGCCTAAGCTTAAAAAACATGTACGTTTGGTCCATCCAACGAATTAATAGCACTTTACATTAAAGAAACAGCGCTTTACAAAAAGAACTTGCGCTTTACCTTAAAGAAATAAAGAAAAATGTGCGATGATAAGTTTGATTAAGGACTTGGTGCAATGGATCCAGTCCCAGGTGAGGTTGACCAGTTTCTAGCTTCTCCATCGGCATCTGTCCGAAAGGAGCGACAGAGGAAAAGAAATTGGAAGCAGAAGGTAGAGCAAAGCCCTGGCCCTGGATTGAGTTGAACCAAATCAAAGAACAGAACCCACTGAAGTTTAACGATAGGAAGGGACCAAAGAGGCGGGTGGTTAAAGTGGAGGTAGTATCAAACCTAGCATCCATAAGGGAGTGGCCATTTCCTCACTTGGTTCCATCTCCTTCTATAAGAATACCCTGCATGCACAAGGAAGCATAACCAAATCGATTGTTACTGCGAGAAAGGATCTTAACGCCAGGTTATGGATCAGAGACGCAGACTTTTGAAGAGTTAAAGCAAAAATGAAGACATAGTAAATCATACTCTTTATTTGCAGCACAAAAGACAATAGATATGAAATATATATTACAGATTAAGACGAATTAAAAAAAGAACATGCAGAGCTGCGTTTTCATAGTAAGGGTATATATATATATATATGAAACGAAAGCCACACAGAGCTTTGACATCAGATCTGTGCTTTCAAGGTAATGGTATATATATAATACATAGCAAAACGAATGTAAAGACACACAGATCATTGGCATCAGATCTACGCTTTCAATGTAATGGTATACATATAATACATAACAAAATGAATGAAAAACCACGCAGATCTTTGACACGCGATCGGCGATTTCAATGTAATTGTATATCTATAATCCATAACAAAACGAATGAAAAGCCACACAGAGCTTTGACATCAGATATGTGCTTTTAATGTAATGGTATATATATATATAATATAGATCTAAATGAATGAAAAATCCAGGAAGATACTGACCTGATTACAAAATTGAAATACATACATGGTTTCAGAGTTTAATTATTTGAGAAGCAACTCTGATACAAATCTGGTTTGAGAGTTTTAGATCATGCATCAACACAGGGCTTGGAAGTCGTATGCATAGATTAGGATCCATAGATTTGATCATAAGGAAAACTATAAAAAAATCTCCCATCCACAATGAAACAACTGATCCAACTTCTTCAAAAAAATATTCAAAATTGATGTGAGGCAGAATAAAACAAACAAATAAGATATATATATATATATATATATAAACTCAAGATTCATAATCACTTTAAAAATTAGTCAATGTAACAACCAACGATACATGATACATGAAGCAGTTTAAAATCACTTACTTGAAATAATGAAGGAAAATAATGATTGGAGAATTCAACTCCTTCCAACCATTGGAGACAACTCAACAACTCAACTGTTTGCTCCATTCCACCCCCGAGCTGGATCACCACCATGCACTTTAGAAAAACAAGCTAACTTCTACACTGCACTCTCTCTTTAAGTCTGTAACAAGTTTATTGATCTACTTATAGAATAGGAAAATTCAACATATGCACTCAACATCATTTTCTCCGTGCACCCCACAACGTCCCGTTTTATTCCAGTCAGGGTAGGAATTTCAAATGGCAGACACCCGTCAAAATTGCCTATAACAATTAAAATATGAATTTTTTTGTTTGTATTTTAAGTCAGATTTTGACGGTCTTCGTAAAATTCTAGCTGTATTTGACGGTTAAATTGACCCATAACAGGCATTTACTCGTCAAATTCCACCCCTCATTCCAGTGCACTCATATATATAGCTTTTTCCTAGGTCTTATGCCATTCCAATCAAATCTCCAATCAATCCTTAAATCTCTATGATTTATGATCTTGTCGAGTTGTTAAGTTTTACATTGGATTTGATTGGTAAGAATCTGTCTAGCTTGTTTACACATGTTCCTTTGTGCCATGGTTGTGTCCCCTCATGTAGTTGAATTTTCCAAGTGTCATTTTCTTCTATGTAATAAATAAATAAAATTGTTTGCTGTGTAAATGTCATTTGAGTTTTTTTGTGTTACATAACTTATTACATAATAAAAATAATTGTCAAAAAATAAATTATTGTCATGGGCGTATTACATTTCTCCCCCCTTATTCTTAACACCGTCCTAGGTGTTCTTTTTTTTTCAGATCCTCCTTACCTATTCTAAAACATGGAGGGCTATGATTCTCGCATTTTATCCTCCATTTCCCAAGTCGCCTCTTCAAAGCTGAAATGATTCCATTGCACTTTTATTTGAACGATGGCTCGATTCTGTAGCATACATTCCTTCTTGTCTAGAATGCAAAAACGTTTGGTATAGAACTGGCCCTCGGGTTCTACCTGAATCACATTCGAATCAATTATATGAGTAGCATAATGTATATATATTTTTTTAATAATGAAACATGAATTACATCGTGCACTTTTATATCGGGTGGAAGTGCAACTTAATAGGCTACTGAGCCTATCTTAGCTAACACTTCAAAAGGTCCACAATACCTTGGTGCTAGTTTGGAACATATTCTCAAACTCAAAGAACTCTTCTTTGACTTTTCCTTTAGATATAGGTGATCACCAACGTTGAAACTCTCTTGGAGTTCTTTTTAAATCTGCGTAAATTTTTTGTCAATGTTGGGAAACTTTTAAGTTTTGTTGCACTTCTTTCACCATCTGTTCCATGGGTGTATCCAAGAAGTTGAGGGACTTTTTAGATGCAATGCTACTTTTAGGAAACATGCTCATGATACAAAAAAACACAACGCGCTTGCATTATGTAATTCTTGGTTTGGTTAAGCTCGAGCCTGACATGTCATATGACACGTAGGTTAGGTTGAGCAAAACGCACACGCGCTTTATAGTTACAAAACGCGTACACATTATGGAGAATCAAAACGCACACGTGTTATGGAGAAGCAAAATGCGCACGCATTATGGAGAAGTAAAACAGGGACGTGTTATGGAGAACCGCAAAAAATGGTTTTACTGCATGGCTAGGGAAATGAATAAAAAAAATAGTTTTTATCATCAAGACTTAGGACCTATAGTAATATTTTAGCATTATCAAAAACAACATTTCAAACAACCATGCCTAACCTCCCAATAATATAATTTTTCTTTGTGTTGTAATGTGGACACCATTAGGAGGTTTTAAGAACTAAGTATGGGTCATAGTCTTTAGACCATGCTTGAGGGAGGAAACTCAAGACTTATGTCCTAAAGGTAGCTTTTAAGGCTTTAGGTCCATGAGCAAGGCATCGAACCTGCACATAGGACTTTCACATGTGATATTTTGCACCTAAGAGAGAATATGCAGTACATTAGAGTTCTCTTAGCACTAGAAACATATACATAGACATAGTTGATGGAGGAAACCTTGTCCTTAGGCCCCAAAGGAATCCTATATAGATATAGGGCCAAGAAAAACACCCTAAACAAACACACATGATCTCTTGAGGGTATCCTCAACCTTTAAGTTGGGATATGGCCATTATTAGGATTTTTTTAGCATTAGATATGGAGGATAAGGTGTTAATCATGGTTGGTACATAGAGCTTTAATTTTAGGTTGTAAACCAGATTTTAGGGCTCAACATCCACAATCTACACCTTGAATCACCATAGATGACCTCTCATGTTGGTAGTTTTTTTTTGAATGGGGATATGGGAACCATTAGGGGTTTAATAGTATGTATGTGTCTTAGAACCTTAGACATAATAAGGGAGGAAACACTTAGCCCCTAAAAGATGCTTCTATCCATCTAGAGCCAAGAATGATGTGTTGAACAACGTCAATACATCCTTCCATGGTTTCATTTACCTTGAAATGGGGATATTAGTGCCATTACAACATTTTTAGCAATAAGTACAGATATTAGGCCCCTTAGTCCTTAAACGACATTGTTAACCATTTAGGGCCAAAATTGATTCCTCCAACCACCACACATGACATTGCAAGTGAATCATTTGAATCTTAATTAGGATATGCATGTCATCATCATTTTTTGAGCACTAGGTATGCATCTGAAGGCCATGGACATAGTCAGGGGAGGAAACTATGGCCTTAGACCCTAACTAAGGCTTCTGTGCATCCATGGACAGAAAGGATGCCTTAAAAAATCACAAATTCCATCTCATAGGTATATTTGGACTATGAATATGGATGTTAGTAGAATTAGGTGGTTTTGAGCAGTAGGTATGGGAACTCTAAGACATGTTTGAGGGAATATGTTTATTCCTTAGGTCATAATGGAATTTTTGAGGCACCCATGTTAATGAAAAATTTCTTGAAGCACCACATATGACCTACTCAAGGTATGCTCTGTCTCTAAGAAAATATGCACATGCCTTTAAGAGGTTTTGAGCATTATATATGGGTATTAAGTCCTCAACATGGTTAAGGGAGGAAATACAAGACTCGATCCCTAAATAATATTTATAGCATCTATAGCTACACATGTGCCATACTCACTATCCCTACATGCCTTACTCACTTGTCCTCCCTAACTTTGTATTTCCATCTCTCTCTATCTCTATGTGTATGTGTGTGCATCTTTCCCCTTCTCTCTCTAACAACCTCCCTCTCTCTCTAGCTATCTCTATGCGTATGTGTGTGTCCCTCTCTCACTCCTCATCTCTCAAAACCTCTCTCCACCTTATTTATACCTCCCTCGCTATCCCTCCCTACATCACTCTCTCTTTATTGTTCCCCCCTTCCCCCTCTCTCGTTGTTTATCACACCTCCCCCCTCTCTCTCCCACGCAATCTATATCTCTGTCTATATGTGTGTGTGTGTGTCCCTCCCTCATTCACCTCTCTCCACCTTCACTATAACTCCCTCACTATCCCTTCCTCCACCACTCTATCTCTCTCTCTATCACGAACCCCTCTCTCTCTCTCTCTCTGTGTGTGTGTATCTGTCTCCCTCCCCTTTTTCTCTCTCTATATATTTGTGTGTGTGTCACGCCGTCACCTCCCCTCTCTCATAGTCTCTCTCCACCTTCTATATACCTCCCTCACTATACCTCCCTCCATATCAATCTATCTATGATTCACCCCCCCTCCCTCTTTATCGCTCACCCCTCCCTTCCTCTCTCCCACACAATCTCTCTCTCTCTCGCTCACTTCCCATATCTCATAATCTATCTCCACCTTCTATATACCTCTTTCACTATCCTTTCCTCCATCACTCTCTCTCTCTATTTCTCACCCCTTCCCCTCTCCCTTTGTTGCTCACCCATCCTCCTCTCTCCCACATAATCTATGTGTGTGTGTGTCCCCTTCTCTCACAAACTCTCTTTGTCTCTCCCTCTCTCTCCACCTTCTATTTACCTCCCTCCCTTCTCCCTTAATTACCCCCTGTTGAGGCCTGGAAATTCGCAGGCAACAATAGGAAGGGATTCTCCCCAGTCAACGTTCCCAACTAGCCCATGACTATTTGGTGTAGGGAATCTATTTGGTTTGCGGTCCGGCTACCATAGGTCAAGT
Source organism: Pseudotsuga menziesii (assembly GCA_001517045.1). Lineage (NCBI taxonomy): Eukaryota > Viridiplantae > Streptophyta > Pinopsida > Pinales > Pinaceae > Pseudotsuga > Pseudotsuga menziesii. Next base: position 249,311 of record LPNX010751020.1, read on the forward strand.
AACAAAACTAAAGGTTTTACCGGTTGCGGCCCGGTCCACCGTATATATTTTTGTTATTTTAGACTTAAAACATGGTATGTAAGTGCCTATTTAACATGCAGATTTGATAAAGAATGCCAGGAGTATTCACAAAGTGATGCGCAGGTTCTTACCTTTCGTCTTAAAACTCACAAGCACCTAAATCACACATAAAACAAGAAAAGGAGTAGTAACTAGGCTATCTCTAGAGAGCTAGATATTAATTCATGAGTAATGCAATACTGTTCACGTGTTATGGCGAATCACAAATAGTTGTTCTTATAACCAAAACATATAAACATGAATAAAAGTATACATGATAAGATAGCTCATCAACAGTTAACAATCCCATTACTCATAGTGGAAAACATCACAGAATATACTAGAGAACATTCAGGCAAATAACATAGATTCAGGAGGTCAGAACGCTCTCATAGTTAATGAAACACAGTAAAAAACGAAATAGTTCCCCTTCAACATTGTTCATTTTATCACATTGAAACATTCCACATAACACCTTCTCCAACAGGCAAAATTTGCAATTTCTCATTGTAAAATGAAATAGTTCCTCTTACAAACAATAGTTCACAAGTTTGTCCATAGGAAAAAAGCCCCCGTAAGTTCTAACTTCCCTCTATTTAAACTAAATCCGCTAATCGCCTGGGTTACCCCCAAAACCTCTAACCTTTCGGTCCCCCAGAACGTTTAATATCCTCATTTTTTATCTTTTCTATGCGCACTTATGATCCGCTTGGTAACTGACAGATCTTTCCAGGTCTAGGCCTTTGTCGTCATTAGTTTTTCCTTCTTTCCCGTTTGCTCTCTTTGGGATCCTGCCAGTTTCGATTCGATCTTTGCTAACACTGCCCAGCTCCCTTCTGCCACTTTTCTCCCAGCTATGCCTTTGCGCAGTAATTATTTGTAAAATTTCTCGAATCCATCTGCAAGTAAACAATATCTATCATTCATTAGGACTGTATTTTCAATAAAAACAAACTACATCTGCCCAAATGAGTCATCATCAAGAAAGACCATGTATTGCTTTCTGGAATCCATCTGCAAGTAAACAACATCTATCATTCATTGGGACTGTATTTTCAATAAAAACAAACTACATCTACCCAAACGAGTCATCATCAAGAAAGACCATGTATTGCACTCCTGCTCTGAAAACCTTAACAGGTGCCGACACCACTATCTCGTCCACACACAGGCTAAAAAAAAAAAACTCACCAATGGCGGGAAAAGAAAACTCATCGGCGGCTTAAGACACTAAACATCATCCGAGTAGTCTCATCTACAGCCGCATAAGTAGGTCTTAACAGGCGACGGGTACCGTGAAACCACTAAGCCTATCGGAGTCGGAAGAGCTAAGACCTAAATTGTGGGCGGAAAAGCTTCCCGTCGGCAATCGGAAAGACATCGACGTCAGAAGACAAGTGCTTTGCACAACTGCAAGGGTGGAAGAAGAAAAGCTACAGACACGCGACTAAAACCAACACGCATCGGTGGGCAGAGCGCCTACCCTTTGGGTACCTAGCTGCTTTGGGAGCCGTAACGGCGGAAGACACAAAGACAACAACTTCTGATCAAAACACACTTTGACGCCAAATCAATAATAAAAAAACCTAAGTGTTCGGGACAACTTTAAAATTTAGCAACAGTCAAAAAACTGTTTCTCCTCCGAAACAACGGCTTTACAAAGAACAATTGATTCGATTCATCTTCGACTAGCAAAATAAACTCTAAAATCCGCGACCCATAGCAATTTCAAACATAAGAAGTTTATGAAAACAGGAAGAGAGTTAATCTTTAAAATAATTTGAAATTAAAGCATGACCAAAAGTTCACGGATCCGAACAATTCAAAGCAACATTAAAATCATGAGGGGCTCCAAAATTTGAAAAATTTGGGGAAAACAGTTGCAGTTGCAACACACCCCTCCATGGAATTATTCATCTACATATCCTCTCCCTCTCTCTCACTCTCAACTTGTATCCCTCCCTCCCTATCTCTTTTCACCCTCCCTCTCCATGTCTCTCTTTCACAGCCTCCCTCTCTCTCCATCCCCCAACCCTCCACCCTCTGTCTTGGACACCATCTCTCTCTCTCTCTATGTGTGTGTGTGTGAACCTGCCCCCTTTCTGTCCTTGTGTCGATCCCCCGACCCTGCCTCACACACACACAACTTCTATTGCTCCCTCACTATCTCTTTCTTTCAATTTATCTCCATCCCTCCCTCATGCCCCCTCCTCCCTCTCTATATTATTCTCTGTCACACTCTCTCCACATCATTCTCTCTCTCTCTCTCTCTCTCTCTCTCTCTCTCTTATACTTCCTTCCTCTATTTTTTCAACTTATTCCTTCTCCTCAACCCCCTACCTCATTATGACCCTTATTATTTGATTTATCGCATCTCATTCCCATCTCTTCAATTCCCCCCTCCTTTGCCTCTCTCCTCCAACACATCCTATTCCTCCTCTAATACTTCATATCCACCTTTCCATTCACCAATCCTCTCTCTCATCAAAACATCACCCACTTCCTCCCCTCCACCTTATCCCCCTTCGTCACTCAAGTCTGGCATACTACTTCTAACCCTATATTTCTTCAACACCTCTCCTCCTCCTAATAATCCTCTCAATCCCCACTCCCCTTCACCCTTGTAACCCATAATGTTCTCATTCCATTCATCTTTCTCCACTTGAAGTTACAACATCCTCTTAGGACCTTGACCCTTCCCCACCCCCTCTCAACTATTAACCATACTCACTCGAAATTACACCATCCTACTAGGCCCTTGACCCTTCTCCACGCCCTCTCAACTATTAACCATCCCCACTTGAATTTCCAACATCTTCCTAGGCCCTTAACCCTTTCCCACCCCCTCTCAACTATTAACCATCCCCACCTGAGCTTCCAACATCCTCCTAGGCCATTAACCCTTCAACACCCCCTCTAAACTATTATCCATACATTTGATATATTGCATATAGTGCTAGATTTTTAGCTCTACAAAACGCATGCACGTTATAAAACTACATAACGCATATGCGTTTTGTAGTTCTATAACGCGCATGCATTTTGTAGTTCTATAACATGCGCGTGTTTTGTAGTTCTATAACGCGCATGCGTTTTCCAATTCTATAAGGGCGGGAAATGTAATTTGAATTTAAACATGCCAATTCACTTGCTTGCATGTCACCAATAGTCCTATGTGTATGGTTTGAAATTCGCTTCGGTAATATCAAACCAATGCTATGGTATATGATAAACCATAGCTAATTGGGCATTTCTTCTAGTTTTTGAAGAAGTCATTGTTTACGCACTTGTTACAGTATGCTACACACAAACATTTTTTATGAAATCTTAAACATAAATAACATTTTTTATGCAGATTCTAATTATGTAATTTTTATAAAAAAATATTATATTTTCCTATTTTTTTTCAATTTCTATTGTGTCCTAACTTCTTAAGTCAAAAAACATGTTGTTAGTGTTTTTTCCATAACTTTTTCAATTCTTAATCGTTTTCAGAATAAATTATATGGTGCACTAGAAGACACCGACCTCTACATTCTATAAAAAAACCCATTTCATGATTATTTCATTAAGACCTTCAAAGGCTGCACCCACAAAATACGTACCATTTTCGAGGAATGATCACCTAGATAATTATAAAAAAAATAAAAAATTACTAATTTTATTTTCAAAAAATAGTGCTGCACTAGTGCTATATGTTCTCTACATGGCTGCAAATTTTTGTATCCCGAAAGGATCATTTAGGCACTCAAAGGTTGCACCCACAAAAACATATACCTTATCATTTGCCTAAAAAATAAAAAGTGACTGTTAGAAAAAATGAAACTTGACATAGTTATAAAAATTTTCAATACATAAACCTTATATATTCGGAAACATGATTCAATTTCCTACATGTAATATTTTTTATTCAAAGCAAGATATTTTGTGTAAGTATCTCAAAAAATACAATTAAGTTGAGAGATGCCTGATTTTTTAGTTTTCTATTACATCTAACGTGCCAAAAGTGACCCTCATTAGCTTGCACTCACCCCCATTTCTTTTAATATGTCTCGTCCTAGAACAATCCTGTTAGCAGAGTTATCCCAAGACACAGGTGTAGGACATTTTCGGCCATACAAAACTTCAAATGGACTCAATTTTAATGAATATTGATACCCATTATTATAAGCAAATTCTATTAAATGCAAATACTCTTCCCATTTACATGGTTAATTCATTATATACATTTGCAACATATCTTCTGACACTTGATTGGTTATTTTAATTTGTCCATTTGTTTGAGGATGATAAGTAGTACTGAAATTCATTTATGTATCTAGACCCATAGATAAGGATTTCCAAAAATTACCAATAAATTTCACATCTCTATTAGAGATCACAACCTTTGGAATACCATGTAACCGAAATATTTCTTTCATAAAAATATGAGCTATATTAATGGCTTTAAAAGTAGATTTTACATGTATTAAGTGGGAAGATTTACTTAACTTATCAACAACTACCATTATTGAGTCATGTTTCTTATTTGTTTTAGGAAATACCGTTACAAAGTCCATGCTTATTATCTCCCATTTCCATTCTCGAATAGGTAATGGTTGCAGTAACCCGACAGGATGTTGAAGTTCAATTTTTACTTGTTGACATTCAATACACCTAACTAGGTGATTTGCAACATCATTCTTCATGTTAGGCCATTAACACATTTTTCTTCACTTAGTTATCATATTTTGGTATCGCAGATGTCTGGAATATGGTTTCTTATGTAGTTCATTTATAATTAACCATTTAAGTTCTTCAAAATCTAGTGTGTATAATTGATTTTTATAAACTAACAAGTTTTCTAAACTTATAGAATAAGCTAAATCACTTCCATTTTCATGTTTTTCCAATTGTTCTTTAATCTTTAAGTACTCTTCATCATTTTTAGCTGCTTATTTTATTAAACCTTCCAGATTTGTTTATAACTACCGAAAGCAACCGAACATTGTGGAATGGCGTTCCTACTCAAGGCATTTGCCATTTTGTTATATTTTCCTTTAATGTGTTTAATTTGGAAATCATACTCGCTCAAAAAGGATAACCACCTTGCTTGACGAGCATTCAATTTTTGTTGATCAAATAAGTATTTTAAGCTTATATTATCCGACATTAAGGTAAATTTTCTTCCTATTAAGTAATGTCTCCACATGTTTAATGCATGTATTATAGCAGCTAATTTAAAGTCATGTATTACATAGTTTCGTTCATGTATTTTAAGTTTTCTTGAATCGTAGCTTATTACATAACCTTCTTGTAATAACACACCAACTAATACTTCTAGGCAGGCATCCATACATACTACGAAATCCTTGTATGGATCTACAATTCTTAGAATCGGTGCGGCAGTTAGTAAGTGATTAAGTTTTTCAAATTTTTCTTGACATTTATTAGGCCATATGAATTTAGTTCCTTTATTTTGAAGTGAGTTTATTGGATAAACAATTTTGGAAAACCCCTCAATAAACCTACGATAGTAACCCGTGATTCCTGTGAAGGATTGAAACCCGGTTACATCCTTAGGAACTGCTTAATCCTTGATTTCCCTAATTTTATCTGGGTCCACTGAAATACCTACCTTAGTCATTATTTGACCTAGGTACTCTGTTTTATCTTGAAAGAAATCACATTTGCTAAACTTTGCATAAAGTTGATGTTCTCTTAAAGTTTGGAACACTAAATTTAAATTTTCTTTATGCTCTTCTTAATTTTTAGAGTATATTAATATATCGTCAATAAATATAATTAGAAATTTATCTAAATATTTGTGAAGAACATTGTTCATTAAACACATGAATGTGGCTGGGGAATTGGTCAAGCCAAATGGTACGACCAAGAACTCATAATGCCTGTACCTTTTTATGAATTTAGTTTTATGGACATTCTCGTCCTTAATTCTTACTTGATGGTATCCAGACCTTGAGACGAATTTAGAGAATACCGATTCTAAACGTACTTGGTCAAACAGGTCGTTGATGCAGGGTAGAGGGTATCTATTCTTAATTGTCATTTTATTTAATTATCTATAATCAACACATAGCCTCAATGTTCCATCCTTCTCTTTAACAAAGAAGACGGGTGCTCCCCATGGAGACACACTCGGTCTAATATATTCTTTATCTATCAATTCTTGTAATTGTAATTTTAACTCTACCAACTCAAGTGTGTTCATTCGATAAGGGGCCTTCGAGGAAGGTACTACTTCAGGTACCAATTCAATGGTAAAGTCAATATCCCGCTTCAGAGGTAGCCCTGGTATACCTTTGGGAAAGATGTCTTTAAAATCATTTAAAAAGGGAAGATCCTCTAAACTAGATTTTGTTTCCTTATCATTAGTTTCGGTGATGTGTACGAAAAAACACCCTACATCCTTTTTTAGTACACTTTTTCAATTTCAATGCAGATATTTTTCTAGTAAGGACCTTCTTTGGAATCCTTCTAACCATTTTACTTTCACCATTTTCATCAATACAATCAAAAGTTTTCTCAAAGCAATTTAGCACAACTTTATGTTTTTCTAGTCAATCCATGCCAATTAGTACATCGTAATATCCTAATGGTAAAACATTAAAATATACTTTTGTAATCAAATCTTCCATTTGAACTTCACAACTAAAAATAAAACTAGTTACTTTTGTTTTTGTTCTGATGGCTAATTTCACTCATCATGACTTTTCAAAATCATATTTTCTCATTTTACAGAAATCTACTAAATTAGGAGATATATAACTTAGGGTAGATCCAAAATCATTTAATATGGAAATAGGTTTGTAAAGGATCTTACCATCTACCTCAATCATGGAGGGTTGATAATCCAGTTGATGATTATCCAATGTGGCGCTAATCTGCGATGTGTTTCGAGCAACCTCTCCAACTATGGCTACTTCTCGAACCATGTTAATATCATGATTATCCTTTTTATGAGGACAATCCCAATAGAAACGACTCCCCACACAACCCCAACAATGAAAGGGTTCTATTTTTATTTCTTCACTTTTCTTATTAAAAGTATTATCTTTATACTCAACAGTTCTCATAGGTTGTTTGTAGTCTGCATATATTGTTTGTTGTTTGCCCTTAAAGGTATTTCTCTGAAAACTCTTATGTTTATTAATAAGCTTGAACTCTCTTCTCTTAAAACTACTTCCATCTCTTCTCTTGAAATTATAAGGATTTACACTTTTACTCTTGGATTGATCATATGTTAATTTTTCCTTCTTCATTGCTTCATGCAAATTTTTTAGTTTATCAAATTCAAGTTTTTCTTCATAAAAGTTAGGCAAGCAACCTAGATATCTTTGTATTTTAGGTTTTTCTTCATTTATGTAAGGCACAAATCTTAACAGGGATAAGAATTTAGTACAAAAGTAATGTATAGAGATGGATCCCAGTATTTGCTCATAAAACCCCTTAGCTTTCCCTTTGTAATAATATTTTGAGAGGTATTCCTTTTTAGATTCTTTTTTAAACAAGTTCCAACTTACTTTTTTATCATTAATTCTTTTTTCTCTTTTAAGTCTTTCCACCAAATCTCAGCCTTTCTGACTAGATTGAAGATGACCATTTTTCTCTTCATAGAGTTGGAGTAATTGTACATAGTGAAGTACTACTTCATCCCGGAGAGACAAGCCTCAACTTCTTCTCCATTTTTTACTTCACTGTCAAAGGAAGGAGGCTTTATTTTTTTGAATTCTCCTATTGCGGCTCATCTTTATATTTTTTTTTCTTCCTATGTCTACCCTCGAAACTATCACTAGAATACTCTATTTCACTAGATAGATGGCTTCCGTCAGAGTAAAGACAGTCAGAAGATGAGTTTTCTTGTCTACATTTTTTTTCTCTTTTCATTAGTTATGTCATTCAGTTTATATAGTATGGTTTCATTTAAGTCTTCTTGAGTTTTCATTACCCTTTCATGTTCAGTCTTAAAATTCATAATTTCTTCTTGTAAGTCCCTCACTGTTTGTAGGATCTTGTTATTAAAAATGTTGTTATTTGGTGGATCCTCGTTATTAGGTTCAACCCATGAAGGTGGGGTAGGGGATCGTCTTCCGAACATATCTTCCTTCGGTTTTGTAAAACCGTTTTCTGCTATATAAGTAGTAAGAACAAAAAATGTACACATTGGTAGTTTTCAGAAATATCTATGTAGACATCATAGGGACAAGTGTCGTAACCTTGGGCTCTTATACCACAATGTAACAACCCCATAATATTAATGCAAAAAATACAGTAAATGAAATATTAGAAATTATGCAACATCTAGTGTATGCTAAATAGTTCAGAAAAAAAAGTAAAATATTCTTTAACCAAAATTGATTCAAGCCAAAATATCTTATAGACCCATTTGAAGTGAATTACTATTCCTTTCATTATAAAGTATGAATTTAACAATTAAGTAAAACATCCAATAATAATGATTTTCTTTTAATCTTTAAAAATAACCTAAACCTCCTCTAACTCCATGAAAGAGATGGTTATAAACTTTTCTAAATCTCTAGAAAATAGGAAAGACAAACATATAAAACCCCCTCCTTTATATAAATTATTAATTTCATATTTCCATATTATATAACACTCAAAATATAATTCCTTATAAATGCATGATACGTATCTCTTGTTTGTATTTAGAACTCTCTTGATAAAAGAGATATAAATATATATATATATATATATATAATACTATCATTGTTAAGTATGAAGAAGCTATAAGTACCATTCAAATGGTTTTAAAACAATACTTGGTAGAATAAGTAAACTCTCTCGACTTTCCAAACATACTAAAGTCATCCACTTGTCAAGTCTCGACTAAACCGAACTTTGAAAAATTTGAGTTGCTCCATTGGAAAGGGAGGATTTTATAGAAGTCTATATCTAAAGAGCCAGGTTTTCACTTTAAATTACAAATCAAGATGAATTGAAAAAAAAAAACACGCAGAGCTGCGTTTTCAAAGTAATGGTAGCCACACAGATCTGCGGTTTCAATGTAATAGTATATATAATATAGAGCAAAACGAATGTAAAGCCACGTAGATCATTGGCATTAGATCTGCACTTTTAATGTAATGGTATATATATATATAGTACAGAACAAAACAAATGAAAAAGCCATGCAGAGCTTTAACATCAGATCTGCGCTTTCAATATATATATAATACATAACAAAACTAATGAAAAGCCACGCAGATATTTGACATCAGATATGCGCTTTCAATGTAATGGTATATATATAATACATAACAAAATGAATGAAAATCCACAGAGATCTTTGACATCAGATATGTGTAATGGTATATATATAAAACAGATCTAAACAAATGAAAAATCCATGAAGATACCGATCCGATTACAAAATTGAAATGCAGATATGGTTTCAAAGTTTAACTGTTTGATAAGCAACGTTGATACAAATCCGGTTCAAGTTTTAGATCACGCATCGCAGGACTTGGAAGTCGTATGCACAGATTACGATCCATAGATTTGCTCATAAATCAATGGCAAACTCAAAAAAACACTCCAAATGAAAACAACTGATCCAACTAATTCTTTTTAACGAGAAAATAAAAAGATTCAGAATTGATGTGGGCTAGAGAGAAACAAACAAATAAGATATATATATATAAATTCAAGATTCATAATCACTTTAAAAATTATTTGATGTAACAACAAATGACCTGCTTGATTGAAATAATGATGGAAAATAATGCTGGGAGAATTGAGCTCCTCTCAACATTAAGAGACAACAACTCAACTGTTTTCTCCACTCCACCCTCGGGCTGGATCACCACCATGCACCTTAGAACAACAAGCTAACTTTCATGCGGCAATCTTTCCTCAACATTGGTGGACTTATAGAATAGGAAAACCCTCAACATATGCACTCAACATCGTTTTCCCCATGCACAACACGACGTCCCATGCTATTCCAGTGCACTCATATATATAGTTTTTTCCCAGGTCTTATGCAATCCCAATCAAATCTCCAATCAATACTTAAATCCCTATAATTTACGATTTTGTCTGGTTGTTTAGTTTTAGATTGGAATTGATTGGTAAAGATCTCTGTAGTTTACTTAGACATGTTCCTTTGTGCCATGGTGGTGTCCCCTGAATTCTCCAAGTGTCATTTTCTTTTATATAATAATTAAATAAATAAATAAAATGGTTTGTTGTGTAAATGTCATTTGAGTTTTTTTTACTTTCATAACTCATTACATAATAAAAATAATTCTCAAAAAATAAAGTATTGTCATGAGGGTATTAAATTTCTTCTCCCTTTCTTCTTAACATTGTCCTCCGTGTTATTTTTATTCTGAACTCCCTAGCTCATTCAGGAATATGAAGGGATATGATTCTCGCAAGTCTCCTTTTCAGCGCTTAAGTGCTTCCATTGCAATTTTATTTGAACGATGGCTCGATTCCATAGCATATGTTCTTTCATGTCTAGAATGTAGAAAGGTTCAGTCTGGAACTCACCCTCAGGTTCTATTAACACTGTTTTTGTGCTAAGTAGTTGGGAAGGCATAGAACAACGTTAGGAGAGACAAGGTATACAAGTTTTCATGGCATATAACCATGCACTAATTTATTTATGCCGTAGTTGGTGTTAGTTGTCTTTAAATTTCAAACTTTCATCGGAAATTCGGCAGCTCCAAGTTTGTTCACTTGGTCGTTTATAAAAGTGTCCAAGTTTAGCAAAGAAGAATGAGCATGAAGACTCATGAAGCAAAAGGAAAAAAGTTCTTTTAATTGGTCCAAAAAATTCATTTTATAAAGTGATGTTGACTTTTATATATTTAGGCCAAAGGTTCTAAAACTTTATGTTTTAGAAGAATAAAATTTATTTTTAGAAAAGATAAACCTTTAGTTTTTTATAAAAGCAAAGTAGACAAGCCAAAAAGGTATTGGGAACAAGCATGAGCCACCTAATCGAAGCTAACCAAGAAGCAAGTCACATGGGGACCACATTCTCACCAATCCAAGTCCATCGTCAAAGGCATCAAATGAATAATATACACTCCTTTGTTCCTTGACATATAATGGAATCTTTGATGGATATAAACAATTGAAATATTCTTTACTTGGTGAATGTGGGATATTTCCCCATTGCAAAAATATGAAAACGTAGGCCATAAATATGAAAATGTAGATGTAAATCTGACATATCAATTGTAAGTAATTTTTTTGATGGTGTGTGGGTTACGATCGTTATCAACCTCACTCGATAGCGCGTGTGAAAGGACATCGAAGGCTTATTGATGGTTCTCTTGGCTATTTCAAAGGCCCTGCTAAGAACATATGTTGATGCAGTGCACTTCATCTTGAAGGAGTTTGTTTATAAATCATTAAATGAAACACAGTAGTTGAAGCGCTTCCCCACTCTTCAAGCAGAAGTAGTTGCTACTGCAAATGAAGCTTTAGAAAGGATCGTGTAAAAAAAAACAATTGGTACCATCTGCAAAAACAACTGCATCGTGATCAAAAGTTGCTTTGTGTTTTTCATGATATGTATATTTTTCTCATTCTTACATTGATGATCGAAGGTTACCAGTAAAAGTGTTTCCTCATAAATATTGGTGAGAAACCAGTTATTCCTTATTCCTGAAGATTAATAGGCACACATACATGCATCCAATTATCTTAGCTAGAATTACAGTTAATATCAAAGCATAATAGAACCGACGATCAACAGAACAAATAAAACCCAATTTCATCCAATGGCCAGAATAAATTTCGCTACATCAACTTACACGGTGAAAATAAGTTTTCAAATTTGCAGAATAAAGATGCTTGTGGTGAAAATGAAAACACACGTCAAAGCAGCATAGTTTGACCAAATAGATCAACGGTTCACCCATATTCCACAAATTAAAGGTGGTGTTGTCTCAATTTATTTAAAATCAACGAAATTGTATATGGTGGACAAGTCAATACATGTGTTGGTTTGATCAAACAAATCAACATTTCAAAAATATCGCCGGGTGAATGTGAAGGGAAGTTAGTATCGAAGGAGCTGAGCGAAATTTTTATGCCACAAGCAGATTGATACACGTATGATATTTAACCAAATAGATCAATGGTTAGAAAGTTTCTCCCCACAGAAAGTGTTGTTGGTTTAAGGGTGAAAATATTAGTATAAATATCAAACTGTTGATAGCATAAATTCAACAAGCGGTAAGAAAAATTTCTTTTTGCAACTGGACAAGTTTTTTGAAAATTATTGTTTTAGTCATTAATTTCTGAGACCTGTTTCCGCTAAACTGAGATGGTTTTTGAGAAACTAAGAGATTTTTTTCTTCATAACATACCTATATACAATAAAATATCTCTGTTTTCACAAAGGGGCTATGGTTTTGGAGGACCGAAGCCATCTTTATAGGGTAAATTTTCAGGTTCCAAATGACTGTTTTAGTCATCAAATTCAAAAAATTGTTTCTTCCAAATGGGAGTGAAGTTTATGAAACTGAGAGAGGGTTTTGTTCATAACAAGCCAATATTAAAAAAAGCTTTCCGTTTTTACACAGGTATCACAGATTGGTAGCATTGAAAGAATCTTCAGAGTGTATTTTTCCAGAAATTTGAAGTTCATTGTCCAAGCCATCAATTTCAAAATCTAATTCTGAGGAGCTGGAGGTGAATCAGAGTAAATGAAGACATGGGTTTTTTTGGGGACATGGTTAAATAAAAAAACTCTTTCATATTTCACACAGCTATCACTAGTTGAGATATGCAGGAGAAGATTTTGAGCCTATTTTTTAGCAGTCTACATCATATTTCTATTTTACGTTAGAGTTTGTTAGAAGTTTGTTTTTTCAGTTTGTAACTAATTCAACCCTGTTTCGAGTTCAGTCTCGGGGTATGAGACACTATAAGTATGCCCTCTACAGAGGAAGAAAAGGTTGGAACCCATAAGACTGTTGTGTTTATATAATTTAGATCTACTTTAATACAAGTTATAGAGCCTAATGTCAGCCTTTGAATGCAAGAATTCTTGTGTATTTCTCAGTTACAGTTGGGTGAAAACGCGAAGTTGGGGAACAATTGTATGACAAACAGAGTAAAAAAAAAGAGGCCGCATGGATGAAAACAAGAAAAAAATTCAACCCCAAACTCTAGGCCGAGATTTTGCGAGAGTTAAAACTCTCGGTCGAGAGTTTAATAAAACTCTAGGCCGAGAGTTTGAACCAATAACCGCGCTGTATTGTAAAAAAAACTCTCAGATGAGAGTTTTAAAACTCTTGGATAAGAGTTTGAACTAAACTCTTGGCCAAGAGTTCATGGTCAACAAAACCTGCGAAAATATCTGGCATCTTTCTGGAACCTGCAACTTCAGCAATTCCAAACCCCTGCAAATTTTAAAGATTATTTATCAGACTTGGTAGAAATTGATTCATCTCTGAATCTAGTTTCCAATAATATAAAAATTGTTTCATTTCAATTTTAATTTCTATTTATTAATATTTTTTTTCTAAACCTTATTCCTTAAGAATTTTGTTATTCTGAAAATCACCCGAAATGAAAATTGAATATCATAACAAAGACAATACCAAAAAAATTGAAATCTTCATAGATATCATAATTGACTTGTCCTCTTCAAAAGGGTACTTTTAGTTTTTCCAATAAGTCTCACACTAAAAATAAAATTAAATCTCACCAACATGTGTCAATAATGCACCATTTTCTGAACTTATGTTGTTTCAATAAATAATAAAAAATAGTTTTGAAGTCTGAAAAACATAAAAATTTATTCCATGCATAAGTTCAATCTATGTAAAGTAAGAGTATAAATTTTGTTTCCCTAAAATGAATAACTATCTCTAAGAAAAATGTGGGGCACACATGTCACTCATTATTCATACTTAAAATTTTAAAGTATATGTCGTTGGTGCCGTCAAATATTCCCCACTATATGTTTATAATTTTTATTTTTTTAAATATGAGTATGCATCTAATTCAGTTCTATAAAACTTTTGTATTTACTTCAAGGTGAAATTCTTAAGGGAGATATCATTTTGAAGGGGTTGAAGTTGAAAAACATAAAATTTTGCAGTTTGTTTTGTCAAAAAACAAGCAAAATTGTTTCCCAACTTCATGTTTTCACCCAGTCTGTAATGTTCTTTCTTTATGTGCATGTATTTCCTGTTTTTATTTCCATTATGTTTTCTTCATGTATTTTCCTAGTGTATAATGGTTCAAAATTCATATCCTTATGCTCTGGCTGTTGTTTTAGACATTCACTAAATATTTCTTCCGAAGTTTATCTAGAATTCATCTTTTCGGTGCTTTGCATTAATGGACTCTCATCATTCTTCCTTTTCCACCAGACCCAAATTATATCGACCATAACTGAAGTACTACCCTGCTCTTGCAAACATTCCCTATGCAAAATTCTTTGTGTTTCTTGGTATTTTTGACTCCATAGCCCAATACATCTTTACCTTGTTTCAACCACCAATATCTGAAATTCATTCTGTGACAATATATTTGGCCTTGATAAATATCTTGTGAGAGATCCCTCTTTAGAAATGGGGAAGTTAGCTCCCTTTCCTAAATAAGTTCTACTATTACCTCGGGGTCTTCCTTTCCGCAACCTTGGGTGTGATTCTGAGTGCTAACAAACTGACATCGTTGTCGGGGAAAAAATTGAAAATCATCCCTGGGAAGAAAAACAAAAATTCTAAGGTTAAAAGGATCCTGTGGGAAAACAAAAATTCCTGCACAAGAAAGGTTGTATCATTTTCCCTAGCGACTCCACTGAAAGATTTTGGAAGGTGACTCCATTGGGGAGACCAGTGGTTTGAAAGACAGATATGGGGAGAGGTTCCAAATCTTCCCTGGATATGAAAGAAAGGTTTAGATATGATTGTTGATGGTGAAACAATGGTCAATTGTCAAAAATTTCATGTCTCTTTTCACCTGGAGACTCCATCTGCGAAGAATCCATTCTTCATAATGTTCTATGGCGACTCCACTATCAAAGGGGGGTTTCAAAGTTTGAGGAGACAATTTAGTTTTTCCACCATCAAGATGACTTCTAGGGATGCAAGGTATGCTCCTATTATACTTATTGTCATTCCTGTTTATCCTAATCGAATACCTCCTGTAAATTGGCAAACATATCTTCCAATATTCAAGGATAGAAAGGAGATGATGTTGCTATTCATTTGTTTAGATTTCATAAACATACACATAAGATGTGGGTTGGATGGCATTAATATTCTTTAATGAAATTATTTAGGGCTAGTTTAGAATAAAATGCTAGGTCATGGTATGAGGGATTACCATCAGGAAGTTTGTACTCCCTTAAATACTTTCATACAATATTTCATGAACATTTCAAAGATCAGTATCCTTCTTTGCTATCAATTCAAGATAACTGCACACACGATAAAGAGTTCATTGAAAATGTGAAAGAAGAATGTGGTTATGATCAATATTTAGGTGAAGAGGTTTTAGAGATCTTACATGAATACTCAACTCAAAAATAAAGACAAACCAATTTCCATGATATTCAAGAAAATTCCTAGCAGTTAGTACTGTCTTCCTTGACTGAAGTTGACATAGAGCAAAGCTCTGTCTCAACCAACTATATCTCTCTTCCTAAAACTGATGATGATTTGCAACATTCTTGTCATTCTTTGTGTGACGAAGAAATAAGTTGGGACGGTCAATCAAATCCTTCCTCATATTATTCAACTTCTTTAATTTTGTTACAAGAAGAGGTTGCCCATTCCCAATCAGAAAATTCCTCTTTGAAACAACACTCATTTCAAAGTTACAATGCTATGTGATTGATTACATGGAGAATGATAATTCTGGAAAATCTCAGGCTTGTAGTCATTTCACATGTTTATTTTCTGAAATTGCAAGTAAAGGGAAATCAGATTTTGAAATAATGGTTGAAAGAATACCTTTGCATGTTGATCAAATTCAAATTTCACCTGAAGATTTACAAGAATATATAAAGCCCTCTTTTCTTGTAGAAGATGATCAACCTAGTGATTTGAAAGGAGATGGTTGTACTAATTTGTTTTATGAAGAATGCAATCAGCCTGTCACAATTTCTGTTAGTGAAGAAAATCTCATTGTAGTCCAAGACCAAAAGGATGAAAATGGAGTGGACAGTAAACATGGTGAAAGTGACTGTGTTTCTTATTTTGAGTGGTTGAAAAAGAGACTTAAATTTTCTGATAGAAAACAGAAATTTGAGATTGTGGATGGATGTATAAAATTCCTTGGAATGGATGATGAGCGAGGAGGACAATTATGCAATCAATCCCAGCCTTTAGAAAAACCAACAGTATGCAATGAAGAGTTGAATAACAAAGAAGAAGATGAGGGTTCTCAAATGGATGTTCCTTTTTGTTTTTCAAATTCAGAAATTGTTTGTCAAGAAGAAATTTGTTTGCTTGATCCTATTGAAGAAAGGAATGATGCTTCTGCTGAAGCATATAAAGAAGATGAAGTAGTAAAATCATAAATTTTGAATGAATTTGTGGATGTCTTGGTTGAAAATTGTCATGAGCATTCTTGTCAAGGATATTTTGAAAAACAATTTGACAATTTGCAAAGAGAGTTAGTTTTCAAGCAGCCTTCTCATGGTAAGATAATGACATAATTTTTTGAAGGATGTTATGCCTTTTATGATCTGGTGGCTGATTACATGGATAAATTTTTCAATTGGGGTAGTTGGTTACATGTTTGCAGTAGAGGTCATATTTTTTACCATAATTTTTTTCCAGTATGTTTTTCTGTCCTGATTTCACTTAAGCATGAGGATAAGGTTTGTTTATGGGATCATTTGCTTGAGTGGATTCATTGGAAATAAGAAGTTACTTGACTAAGCATTGATGCTTGGTAAGTAGGGTAGGTAAGTAAATATTAATAAGCTTGACATGGTGATCATTTCATTTAGTAGTTTTCAATTTGTTTTCAATTTCAGTTTTAAAGTTCAAGTTTGTAGTTACAATTGGGTTTCAGTCTTCAGAGTATGGACAAGTGATAGGTTACAGGTTGCAGTACAAGTTACAGGTTACAGGTTGATAGGGGTTTGTTTGCAGAATGGTTTCAGTGATTGTTACAGGGTAGAGCATGTTGGATATTTCAAAATATTTTGGGAGTCGCTCAATGGATTCGACACCTGGTCTATGGGGTTCTTTTCTACCTCACATGGAGAATAGAATGACTAGTTGGAACAACTTGTTAGCACTGTTTTTATGCTAAGTAGTTGGGGAGGTATAGAACAACATTAGGAGAGACAAGGTCTCCAACTTTTCATATCATATAACTATCCACTAATTTATTTATGTTGTGGTTGGTGTTATTTATCTTTAAATTTCAAACTTTCATCGAAAATTTGATAGCTCCAGGTTTGTTCGCTTGGTTGTTTATCAAAGTGTCCAAGTTTGGAAAAGAAGAATGAGCATGAAGAATCATGAAGCAAAAGGAAATTTTTTTTCTTAATTGGTCCAAAAAATTGATTTTATAAACTAATGTTGACTTTTATATATTTAGGCCAAAGGTTTTATGTTTTAGAAGAATAAAGTTTATTTTTATAAAAAATAAACCTTTAGGTTTTTATAAAATTAAAGTAAAGAAGCCATAAAGGTATTGGGACCAAGCGTGAGCCACCTAATCGAAGCTAACCAAGAACCAAATCGCATGGGGACCACATTCTCACCAATCCAAGTCCACCATCAAATTCCAACTGCCAAGCATCAAATGAATAATATACACTCATTTGTTCCTTAACATACAATGAAATATTTGATGGATATAAACAATTGAAACATTCTTTACTTGGTGAATGTGGGATATTTACCCATTGCAAAAATATGAAAACGCAGGTCAGATATATGAAAAAACATATGTAAATCTGACTTATCAATTGTAAGTAATTTTTTCGATGGTGTGTGGGTTACGATGGTTATCAACCTCAATTGATAGCACATGAGAGAGGATACCGAAGGCTTATTGATGGTTCTCTTGGCTATTTCAAAGGCCTTGCTAAGAACATATGTTGATGCGGTGCACTTCATATTGAAGGAGCTTGTTCATAAATATTTAAATGAAACACAGGAGTTGAAGCGCTTCCCCACTCTTCAAGCAGAAGTAGCTACTTCTGCAAATGAATATTTAGAAAGGATCGTGTCAAAAAAAAGTAGTTGGTACCATATGCAAAAATGGCTACATCATGATCAAAATTTTCCTTTGTGTTTTTCGTGATATGTAAATTTTTCTCATTCTCACGTTGATGATCGAAGGTTACCATTAAAAGTGATTGGGATAGGAATTTACTCATAAATATTGGTGAGTAAGAAATTATTTTTTAAGATTAACAGGCACACATAAATGCATCCAATTATCTTAGCTGGAATTACAATTAATATCAAAGCATAATAGAACCGACGATCAACGAAACAGATAAAACCCAATTTCAACCAATGGACAGAATAAATTTCTCTACATTAACTTGCATGGTGAAAAGAAGTTTTCAAATTTGTGAAATAAAGATGCTTGTGGTGAAAATGAAAACACACATCAAAGTAGCATAGTTTGACCAAATAGATCAACGGTTCACCCATATTCCACAAATTGAAGGTGTTGTTGTCTCAATTTATTTAAAATCAGTGAAATTGTATATGGTGGACAATTCAATACACATGTTGGTTTGATCAAACAAATCAATGTTTTAGAATTATTCCATTCGGAGAATGTGAAGGGAAGTTAGTATCTAAGGAGCTGAGGAAAATTTTTATGCCACAAGCAGATTGATAAACGTGTGATATTTAACCAAATAGATCGGTGGTTAGAAAGTTTCCTGCCATGGAAAGTGTTGTTGGTTTAAGGGTGGAAATATTAGTATAAATATGAAACTGTTGATAGCATAAATTCAACAAGGGACAATAAAAATTTCTTTAAGCAACTAGACAAGTTTTCTAAAAATCATTGTTTTAGTCATTAATGTTTGAGACCTGTTTACACTAAAACGAGATGATTTTTTAGAATCTGAGAGAGGTTTTTCTTCATGACATACCTATATACAATAACCTCTCTCAGTTTTCACACACGTTCTATGGTTTGGGAGGATAGAAACCATATTCATAGGGTAAATTTTCAGGTTCCAAATGACTGTTTTAGTCGTCAAATTCAAAGAATTGTTTCTTCCAAATGGGAGTGAATTTTACAAAATTGGGAGAGGTTTTTGTTCATAACAAAAAAATATTGAAAAAAATCATTTTTTTTCCACAGGTATCATAGATTGGGAGCATTGAAATAATATTCAGAGTGTATTTTTTTAGAAATTTGAAGTTTACTGTCTGAGTCATCAATTTCAAAATCAGATCCTGAGGAGCTGTAGGTGAATCAGAGTAAATGAAGACATGTGTTTTGTCGGGCACATACGTCTCTCATATTTCACATAGCTGTCACCAGTTAAGATATGTAGGAGGGGATTTGGAGCCTATTTTTCAGTAGTTTGCATCATATGTTGATAAACGAAAGAGATATGGACGAAACACTAACAGTGTGTTTTTTGAGTTGAGGAGTGACGACATAAGATAAATACGGAAAACATAGAAAAAATTATGTATTCTTGTTAAAATTTACATATTTGGAATCTACAAAAAAAACCATATCTGTTTCTAAAATTTCATAAAAAATGGAGGTGTGCAACATACTGTAACCAACGGCTAAACACGAGCATATTGAAAATTTGGATATAATGTTGAATTAGCCATGGTTTATCATACTCCAAGGCATAGGCATGTTGAGTTCGAAGAAAGTATGAAGAATACACATAGGAATAAGAACGTCATGCAAGCATGGGTGGAGGCTCGGCCTTATCATTTGGAGGGAATACATTTTTAAATTTAAACAAAACACGTGCTCATTATAATGAACATTAACGCATGCATGTTGTTCGAAACAGGATCGATTTTTAATGAATCACAATGTGCGCATGTTTTAAACTACTACAATGAGTTTTTTTTTATAAGTTATACCAATACTAAAATTATTTTGTGTCCCTCCCGCTCCCCTCTTCCCCCTAACTCTTACTAACCCCCCCTCCTCCTCCCCCTACCTCTAATCCCCCCTCCTCCTGTCCTTACCTCTAAACCCCCCTCCTCCTGTCCTTACCTTTAACTCCCCCTCTCTCTCCCTAACACCCCACTGCCCCATTCGTTCTCGCTCTCTCTCACACACCTATGTGCCCCCTTACCACTAACACTTGTATGTTTCTTCCCCCCCACCCCTAAACTGTTATAGCTTATTTCACCACTCTAAGTGAATCACACTTTGTATGGCCTTCCTTTGTCCCGCTGCAGACTCCTTAGACCCTATGGACCACTTTTTGTCCTTTGATGTTTCCTTGATCATCCCTAAAAACATGTGAAAAATTATACACACGAATTTTAAACCTATAAGCGCGTATATACGCGGGTTTGACCACTAAAACCGCGTACATCGGGATGTGTACAAAATCCAAATCCTTTTGGAGTTTTCCTTGACATGGATCCGACTCATTTGACTCTTGGCCTTCCATATGCCTTGAGATCCCTCGGATTCGACCTTTCGTTACCCCTTTGAAAAGCTATATAAGGAACCCCTTGGTACATTGAAGGCATAAGAGAGAATTAAGAGAAAAGAAACTATAGTCCATTGTTGCTGGAACTTATGCTTGAGTCTGCATCCCTTTGTCCCTTGGAGCACTCTTGTGTTCTTCCCAAGCTTGTTGTTTTCTTGTGAGATTGCTATCTAGTGATGGAGGATTGAAGTGGTGGAGGCCAAAGTGGGGGATTCAGTTTCTCTGGTTCGCAGACGTGCCGACAGAGGTTGTATCTTGTAATCTCTAATTTATATTAATAGAAATATCTTTTCCTGTCCAATAATGTGTGTTTGAATGAATATTTTATCCATTGGATTATGTCAAATGCTTATACATTATTGATTATATATGCTAGAATAGATCTAACACCATGATATATAGAATGCTTGTATTGTTTACTTGTTGTTGAGGAAGTAATCTATCAATTCAAGTTGAATTTGGAAAGCTCAACGGGGATCTACTTCAACCGTCTGGAATAAGGTACGAGGTCTGATCCTTTAGTGTTAGACATTTAATTTCTATTGCATATTGGAAAGGATTGATTTCTGGAGTCAAGCTGTCTGTTGTGGTACCCCAAGCTATAGGAATTTCTCTCTGTAACAGAATTGGCGACTCTGCTGGGGAGTTCCTAGTAGTTGTCCTTTGGGGGTTGTTTTGTCGGCATTTAATGAATTTGAATTTCTCTTTCTCTCTTGTTTTTGTGTTGGTTCTGGGGGCATGTATTCCTGGTAGAGTCTGATTGGTGTGAAGTTTGTCTCAGCCTGTCTGTTTGCCTTGATTTTATGCACCTTTCTTCCTGTACACGGGTTTTTAACTCACAGTCGTGTATACATGTGGGTTTCTCTTCGATTTCCGCGTATAAACGCGGGTTTACTGCGAACAGTTGCGTATGCCCTGGTTTTTTCCTTTTTGTGGAATTTAAATGGTTGCTGGGTGAATTTTGGTATTTGCTAAGTCTCCTTTGGCACTGCGTGAGTCTGTTTATACCTCTGTTTCTGACCAGAAACGTTTTTTTAGGATAATTTTTTTCTTTTTTAAGAAAGTTCTTATCATGGCATTTTTGATTTTTTGTTTGAGATTAGTGCGTTAGAGTTCTTTCACCTTAGTGCTTTGCTTGAGTGCTGTTTGGATGTGCTTGCAGAGTCTAGGGCTCATAGAATCATTCTTTTGCTTTTTGGAATCTCATTTTATTTCAAAAAATCCCAAAACATTTTCTTATCATCTTGCATTGCATTTTGTACTTTGCATTGTACTTGCACTAGATTTGCTTTGGAGTACTAGTTAGGACTTCATATAGGAAAATTTGCATTCATCATTTGAAGAAAAATTGTGCATTTCACGTAGTAGCATACCCTGTTTTCTTGGACGCAATGCATTTGCATTGATTGTTAGGTGTGCATTTTACTTCATGTTGCGTCATAAAACCATTAGTTGCACGACCATATCCCATTTTTGAGTAATAAAGCCAACTAAAATCAACGCTAAATTAAAATGAAATACACTATTTTTTTTTATAGGGTGCACCAACAAGCTTAGGTTTTAGGATCTTGGAATAGTTCATTGTAAGTTAGTTCTCCAAGATCACTAAACAGCAACATGTATGTGTCTGTCCAGGTGAGTGTGTGAAATCCTTGGTATAACCAGTGTTTCTCAAAATCCTCCTCTCAAAAGGGAGTTAAGCACGAGGCAGTGTGAGCGGTTATTGATTGGGATGACCCCTAGTCATAACTGAGTAGCACCGGAGATATTTCCAGGATTGTATTCATATTTGGGGGCTCTTTCGAGAGTTTCGGGCTTTGCTACCCTGCCCATATGGTAAATCCCACCTACGACTGTCCGCCTGAGAATTGATTATATTGAGGTGACCTTAGTGGCCTTACCTAGGATATCGAGGGGGTACTTTGTAATGGTTATTCTGCTGGTGTCCCGGCCAGGTTGGGGTCAAACAGCACAGTCGCTTTACGCGTTGAAGCTGAGGGCCACAATAATTGGTTATGTACCTCCACTTGTTGTGTATGGGAGTCTCAAGCCTCTCCTAGGTGAGACATACCTGCTTCATTTGGGAGCTCACTTATCCAGCCCTTGTTTGCTTGCATTTGGCTTTATATTTTATTAGTGATTGCTATGTGCATGATAGTTGGCCTAGGGTTTACGTAAATAGAGAGTCTTTGCTATTTTTTGAGTCATTGTGGATTCGAGTGTGGCTCCTCGCCGTTCTCGTCGTTTAGCAAGACTTCCTCCTTCTACTTCTCCTCCTTCTTTGGGAGAGAGACCTAGACAGTCCAGGCAGACTATGTCGCACATTGATTCATACACCATGGGAGACCATTTAGAAGGTATTCCTGAACCACCTTCTCCCATTCGTGTAGACGATGGGGAGTTTACTCCTACTGACGATCCTTCACCTGAATTGGCTGAGTTAGGTCCTGTGATTTCTGAGATAGGAACCATGTATGATAGACCTAATCACTCTAGGGTTGATTCCCCATTGATGCGTTATCGGTATGGAATGTCAGAGGACGTCGAGACTCATTTTGAACCCGCCACCACTAGCTATGGTAGTTATGGTATGACTGGTTTTCCTACACATGATTTGGAATTTCATATCGAATCTGACTTTGAGCCTAATACTATGCCTGGGGGCACTCTCATTCCTTACCATGCAGAGAGGTTTGGGAGCACTAGTCACATTGCACCTTCCATCCTAGTGGTGGAAGTTACATCACATGTCCCTCCTAGGTCTAGGGTTAGCAATCCAATTAGGATACCAGATCCAAGATGAGTGACGATAGGGAATAGCACATACTTGATTACTCAGATCCCTTCATCCTTTGTCCCTAGTTCTTCAAATGTCCACCCTCCACCTTATTCATGTGGTCCTTCGAGTCGGCACATGGCTATGAGTCAGGTCCGTACTACAGTTACTAGACCGATTGTGTCTCAAGTTTACATACCGCCCTTTGCTTCGGGAGGTTATATGCTTCTAGAGGTCATATTACTACTTTCGGCGCATATATCCCTACTTTTGGTATGTATATTTCTACTTCCGGAGGGTATCTTCCTACCTACGAAGTGTCTCATGGGGAATCGCATGCGATGACCTATGGACCCTATTATGGGACGCAATATGGATAGGGTTCTTCACCTTATGGAGGCGGGTACCAACAACCTACTTACTCTCCTAATTACGACTTTGTAGCTCCTACTAGTCAAGGTCCATCTCACTATGGTGCTTCCACGCTACCCTATACGGGTCATACGAGAGGAGGGTACTATGGCCAGGGCCATGGTGGTGATCAAACCTATATGAATCAGGGAGCGGTCCATTGACCTCATCATCCTAGGCTCCCTTTCCTCGCAACACTCAATCTTCCTGACTTGTCGAGATTGACGAACGATCCTGTGGCTCACGACCCGCCTTGGCCGGTTGTCCCTACCAAGCTTCCTTCGGACATACCTAAGTTCGAGGGAAAACTGAGAGAGGATCGGAGTGAACACATTACTACGTTTCACCTATGGTGCTCTTCGAATTCCTTACATCAGGACTCAATCCGTTTGAGACTATTTCAACGCACCCTCACAGGGCCTGCTGTGAAATGGTATATAGAGTTACCTAGGGGTGCTTTCTCTTTGTTCAACAACCTTGTGATGACTTTTATTAATCACTTCCAGCTATCAGTGCGTTATGATTTTGGTGCTGAACTCTTGTCGACATTTTGGCAAGATAAAGCCACACATATATCTAATCATATTCAAGAGTGGCATAGAAGGAAGTGGTTAATTAAATCCTTTATACCCCTGGAGTTCCTCCTCGAGTGGTTCCTCAAGTCATTATTGCCATATATAGCAAAGGATGTCTCTACATCCGGAGTGCAGAATGAGGAACAAGTGATTTTTAGGGCACAAGAACTGGACTTGATCTATGCTCAGTCCGGTTTGTTGTATGAGATTATTCCCAATGCTCCGCATTCCAGTTTCAACCCCAAAGTCAAACCTGGACCACATGCCGATGGCATTGTGGGTTGTGCAAGTGCGAAACATGTAGATTCGGTTGCAAAACAAGTTAGTCAATTGTCAATCAACCAATCTACTTTGGGACAAGCTATGGCTTCGTCTCAACCCGCCCAAATGGTGAATTTACTTTATGTGCAATCGTCGGACCAGAAGGGTAACCAGCAGCCCAGACGGAATAGAAAAAAGGGTAAAAATAATCATAAGGGTGGGATTAAGAACGAGAATGCTAATAATAATGACAAGAACGGTCAGAATGTTGGGGGGGACAATCAAGTTAAATGTAAGGTTAAGTTCCCTTGCAAGTTATGTAAGGACGATCACCTCACTTACTTGTGCCCTTGTATTGAGGAAGCTTCGAGATTATTGGCACAGGGACCAGCTATGCTAACTAACCCTTTACCGCATAATCAAAATATGAACTCGAATTCCCATGACCAGTCTGGTGATGATCATGATCCGTCGGAGACTAGTGGTCATGGGTGCATTAACATGGTTCGCGCTGCGAAAGTTGTGACCCATGTGAAAGATTATAGTTCGTCACAACCCAGCCCAGGAAAAGAACCTCATCCACCAGGGTCCCCTTTGCGTATTGAAAAACCTATGGATAAACCTAAGGCTACACCTCGCATTCCTAAGGGAGTCCTTAAGTGTTCAGGGCATAATCCAAATGCCCAAGCCGCCCATAACTATTCAGTTGTGAAGGATTTGGGCCACACTCCTTGTGTGATGTCTGCATTGGAAGTGCTTCAGAGTTGTCCTTCATAAAGGAAGGCATTGCTTTCTTCCCTTGGTGTGAACGATGATGATTCTTTCTCCGTGATTAAATTTGAAACCGCAGGACTTCAGCCTCGCTTTCCTTACTATGTGTCTCTTTTGATTCACATAGAATGTCTTAATATGATCGTCAAGCGTATTGTGATTGACGAGGGTGCTACTACTTCTGTGATGTCTTTATCCTGCTAGAAGGGTCTTGGTTCCCCTGAGCTATCTAAATCAGCGACCATGTTAACTGCATTTGATGGGAGATCTTTTAGGCTGCATGACATCCTTCCTTCCCTTAAAGTCCGTTTGGGAGGGAAGACCGTTGCGATAGAGGTTGAGGTGGTTGATGCGCCCCTTGACTACAATCTCTTGCTGGGTAGGAACGAGATGTACAACATGCAAGCCGTTGCTTCTTCTGTCACGTCCCCATGCCCCCGACCGGCGTAGAGGACGCGATCTACTAGCTTTAACAGACCGGGCTAACCGCCCATGAACATGTACAGGAATTAAAATCGCCTAGAACAGAATGCTTAAGCGAATTTGAACTAAAATATGCACCCAGAATTATTAATCATTCACAGATGCATTTTAATCATCATACACAGCAGAAAATAACAGCATTCAGACATGCATTCATTCAACATGTTCATTTCATTTTAATTAACAGTAAATATAGAATTGCAGAGGTAAAATGCACAAGATTACTTATCTTATGAAAGCTTTGCTCCATAACCAGCTACGTCGTTGCAACATTCCACCCAACCATAGGCCAGCGTGCTCATCAATCTCTCAGCAACGCTGCCACCCCCGAGCTGGGCATGATTCTCCAAGGAATAAGGGAACTAGCAGGCTTACACATAGCCAGGATACACAAAAACACATAGCCAAGCCAACCAAGTTGGGTTTATCAGGCCATTAAGGAGCTGATGAAGGCAATTTGCTAAGCTGGTGAGCTCGTAACAGAGCCAAGAACACCTACACCAAAACTAGCCTGACCTCTGAGACACCCATCCACACCCAACACAAGGAATCAGTCCCTTCTCTGCTACACAGTCCCTCAGGCCCTGCATTCCCTTCCAGTGCTATTCAGGGGTGATGGAGAAGAAGGATAGCCCTCTAGTTTTGTCTGTGTGGTTCCTAGCACCAGGTTTATCAAGCAACCAAGCCAAAATGCTTACTCCTCACACAGTCCAAGACCAACCATTGCACTCAGGAAATCAATTTAGCTAACACAACTTGAACAGTAAAAACGAATTACACAGCCCCATACATAACAGCAAAAATGACTCACAACGTGGGGGAAAAATGCACAGTCCTGAAGCTTATCTGTGAGCACAACTCACAGCAGGGGAAAACGTCCCAAATAGCCTGTGCATGAGGACAATAATCGCTGAGACAGTAAAAAATGGGAATGGCTCTTCCCAGCCATGGTAAAAACACATGAATTCACAAAAAACGTGAATGGGAAAATGCCCAGCAGCTTCCAAAACGTGAGGAAGACAACCCAATCCCTAACACTACAAAAACAACTTCCCATCCATGGGAAAAATGAAGCCAACAGCCAAAAACGTGGAAGAAAGACACAGGAAAAACTCCAGCTGCTCCCAAAACATGAGGAAAATTGAAAAACGTGAATGCATGGCAGAATGGCATACGTTTTTGGGCATTTTTATTGCCAAGGAAGTCAGAACACGTTTTTCAAAAATGGGTCTCTGCCCAATTCGAATTTGGTTTCCCATACTCTTCCCATTCCATGCAATAACTAACTCAACCACATTCTGGCAGAAATAAATAATTGGGGAAAAAGACAAGAAAGGTAGTTGACAGTTTGATGGGTTCTCTCATAGACATTTGGCTTTTCCCCATTGGCCCCATAGGTTAAATATTTCACCCCCCTTATCCTTAGAAAATCATGCCCCATTCGATTTGGTTGCTGCGACCGTAGCTGGTTGTGTTTATTTTTATTATAGATGCATATTTACATGATGCTGAAACTTAATATGTGTCGCATACCCCGATATACCATCGGTGACAAATTCAAATCCAAAACATAGCATTGCTGATCAATGGTGGGGCCTTGGCCTTTAGCTCCGCACCATGATCATTACAATATATACATCATGTACATTTAATGTAACGGGGTCAAAACTGGGGCATTACATCTTCCTTGTTCCGCGTTGTATGCTTTGCACATAACAGGAAGATTGTAACGATTGATCAAATGACATTCAAGAATCCGTCTGTTACCGCATCTTCGGGAGCTTCGATCCTGATCGTTGAACATTCTCAGGCGGCAACTAGGAGTGTGGGTGCAGGCATGTATCCATCCCTTATGGGGAGATTTAGTTGTCCTGCATCGATCCTCATGGTAGGATCTAGTTTCGATGAGGCTTTGACATCTACGAGATCGGTGTCTTTTCGCATGAGTCATATGGAAGATTCTTGGATTCTTCCTGCACCAAGTACTTCAAGAGAGCCCATCGTGACGGACGTGCCATTGCCTACAGCTATGATAGCTTATCAAGCTAATCTCAAGTCTGCTGCAGAGCCTAGTCCTTCCTCTTCACAGACAGAGGAGGAGGACCCTTATGTGTTGCTGGCATGGGCAGTACAGTCTTCTCACACGCACAACTGCCTTGACATGATTTTCCCTTCAGATGAAGCAATTATCGAGGCTATGTCGAGAGTTGAGCCACCATGGGAGAAACTCCATCATAGATCGTATTTTCTTCCAGAGCTTGACCGCTTAGAGCGTGAGGAGTTTAGGGCGATTCTTAGTCAGAGAGTTGGTAGTCCTATGGTTCCATTAAGCTCTCCTGGTCCGATGGCTGATGGAAACATGGAAAACATATCTTCAACGATTCCTATCAACATCTCTTGCAATCCTAGCACGATAGAGAATGTCTATATTGGGGAAAAATGTTCCCATGCTGAGATTCTTGAATACACCGAGCTATTTAAGGAATTCCGTGATATTTTTGCTTGGTCTTATGACAAGATGCTAGGTATTGACCCTTGAATTGTCGAACACGAGATTAAGACTTACCCCAACGTGAAGCCTATTTGATAGCGTTTACGTGCCGTGAATCCTAGGAAAGCACCTGCCATTAAGACAGAGATAGAGAAGCTATTGAAAGTCGGTTTCATCTATCCCGTTCCCTTGACGGAGTGGGTTTCAAACCTCGTTCTGGTGGATAAGAAACAGGGAGCGATCCGCATATGTACTAATTTCCGTGATTTGAATCGTGCTTGTCCTAAGGATAACTTCCCCACACCATTTATAGATCATATTTTGAATGAGTGTGCGGGTAGCGAGGTGTTCTCCTTTATGGATGGATTTTCTGAATATAATCAGATACAGATTAAACCTGAGGACCAACATAAGACTGCATTTATCTATCCTTGGGGAATGTTTGCATATTGAAAAATGCCTTTCGGACTTAAAAACGTCGGAGCTACATTTCAGCGGGCAATGACCTTGATCTTCCATGATCTCAAGTTGATTATTGAAGTATTTTTGGATGACCTCGCTGCTCATTCTCGTATGAGAATGTGTCATACCTATCACTTGATATTAGTATTCGAAAGATGCAGGCACTATTCAGTTAGATTAAATCCTCATAAGTGCATCTTTTGTGTGAATTCAGGTTGTTTGTTAGGATTCATCATTTCTAAAGAGGGTATAAGAGTCGACCCTTTGAAGGTTGAGGCAATACTTCAGTTGTCTCCCCCAAAAAATATTCATCATCTTCATTGTTTGCAAGGCATGGCAAACTTCTTACGAAGATTTGTTGTCAACTTTGCCAATTTGACTAGAGGCTTCATGCGTTTCTTGAAGAAGGACACCCCTTTTTATTGGGATGAGCAATCCCAGGAGTCCTTTGATGCACTCAAACGAGCCCTAGCATCGGCCCTAGTAATTAGTTTCCCGGACTATAGCCATGATTTTCTATTATATGTGGCTGCATCCTTAGAGACGATTGGTATGGTTTTGGTTCAAGAGGATGAGGAGATCCAAAAGCATTTCATATATTATCTGAGCCGAAACCTTATTGACGTAGAGATTCGTTATTCTCATGTCGAGAAGCTTGCTTTAGCTACCGTACATGCGGTTTAGCGGTTGAGACATTATATTCTCCTTCGCCATACCTTGGTAGTGGCCCATGTGAATCCATTTCAGTTCGTCCTCACCAGAAAGATGATTGGGAGAAAGTATAATAAATGGATTGTCATTCTGGAAGAATTCGATCTCGAGTTTGTTTCGGCAAAATTGAAGAAGTATTTAATCTTTGTAGAGCTTATATCATATTTCTCGAGCGAGGCTGAGGATTTGGTTTGTGAAGATACGTTTGTCGATGAACACATCTTCTTAATCTCAAAGTTAGACCCATGGTATGGGGATATCATAATATATTTACAAACACTGAAGACCCCTACTCACCTCTCGTGAGATGAACGACGAAGATTACGTCGCGTCTCTAAGAACTACCTCATCGTGGATAACACCTTGTACCGCCGTGGGGTAGATTCCATTTTACAACGTTGTTTAACTCATGAAGAGGCTGAGGTAGTGCTGAATGATTTCCACGGAGGGGCATGTGGTGGTCATTTATCTGGGCTTTCTACAGCTCAAAATATTTTGAGAGAGGGTTATTTCTGGTCGTCAATATTTACAGATTGTGTTGATGCGGTCAAGAGGTGCCACCCTTTCCAGGTGTTCACACATAATATGTGCTCAAAACCTACCCCATTACATCCCATTATCACTATTGGTCCCTTCACTAAGTGGGGGCTTTATTTTATGGATTGCAACCCAGCTTTGGATGGGTGGCACCATCATATTATAGTGGTTGTTGATTACTTCACGAAATGGGCTGAGGCTATGCCTACAGTAAAATTCGACAGTGAGACAGCCGCCCACTTTGTATACAACCAAATCATTACTCGGTTTGGGATTTTGAAAGAGCTTGTCATTGACCATGGCTCGCACTTTCAGAACCGTATGATGGAAGAGTTGGCATCGAAGTTAAGGTATAAGCAAGAGCATTCCTCTTCTTATTACCCTCAAGCAAATGGACAGGTAGAGGTAGTGAATAAATCACTCAAATCCATTCTCCAACGAACCATTACACAAAGTAAGAACAATTGGCACATCATGTTATAACCTTCTTTGTGGGCGTATCGAACCGCTGTTAAGACTGCCACTGGTTTTTCTCCATATCAACTTGTACATGGAGTGGAATCGATATTGTCGGTTGAATGCAAGATTCCTTCATTGAATCTAGCTATAGAACTCTTATCGGACACTTCACCTTTGGAGGAGCGTTTGGTTCACTTTGAGCAACTTAATGAGTAGTGTCGGGATGCCTTGGTGGCTCTAGAGGTTAATAAGCGTTGCGTAAAGGCCCAATATGATAAGTGTGTCTGTCCAAGGGCAGTTAGTGAAGGAGACTTGGTCCTTTTGTGGGATCAACCGAAATAACCCTTGGGGGCAGGGAAATTTAATCCTATGTGGCGTGGTCTTTACGTGGTCAAGCGCGTGTTAGAGAAGGGTGCCTATGAGTTAGTGGATTACAAAGGAACAGCCTTGGCAGAGCCTAGAAATGGGCTCTATCTTAAGAAATACTATGCATGATCTTCAGCCAAGGCTACTTATTGTATATTATTATACAGTTTTGCATAGTTAGGTCTTTTTCTTATCGTGATTGGGTTTGTGATTAGTTTCTGTTTATTTTGGTAGATGTCAATGGAATCTTCCACATACATAGGATTCGCGGATGGTGCAAGCCGTCACACTCAACACTCAACCTCTGCTGCTTGGGTGATTTATACTCCTATGGGTTAGGTACTGTCTTCAGGAGGCATATCTCTATGACCATCTTCCAACAATGTTGCTAAATATAGTGCCATTATCGAGCTTCTCCGAGATGCCATTTCACATGGTGTCCTCTCTCTTGAGGTACGTCTTGATTCAGAGTTAGTAGTGTTACATCTCAATGGTTTGTACCATGTTAGAGATCCGGCGTTATTAAGAAGGTTCTTACATGCGAGATTCTTAGAATGGCAATTTGACAATATAACATATATACACATTCCAAGAAATAATAATCAAGTTGCCGACTCATATGCTAACTACGTGTTAGATTGGCATTTGTTTCATTCATAATAAATTAATCATAGACACAATTTTTACTCATGTAAATAAATAAACCGATCACCATAAAAAAAATTATATACATCCAAAAATGTGATAATACATAGTGTCATGATACAAAATTGGGGCTTCCAAGCCACCAACATATAATACACAGTCGTACAAAATGTATACACTCCCATGTGTCTAATCATGTGGAGGAGGAGGAGGGTTGTGATTATGGAAGGTCACTATGGCTCTAGCTGGCCGTCGGAATAAAAGCACCTATGCACATGGCACGCCCACCACCTGCCGCTGCATAGCCTTAGGCAAGTCCTCGACTTGCGCCATGGGAACTCTATGTGTCAATCTCACAAAGTTGGTATGAATGCTCTGGAGCGTTCGCTCCGCATCCACACCCGTGATGTCATCTCCTCTTCCCCTCCATCTATGACAAGGGAATCCTTCTGGCCGCCATGGTCCCACATTTGCACACAAATGGTAGATGTCACTATGTGTTGTCGTGCAAAAACATGTATTTTTGATTCCATATAATCAAGAAAAGACAAAAAAATTAAATAACTCAAAAAATTTAAAAAGAGGGGGTCGAGATTCGTTACCTATATCGCCATATGACGATCCTGGTGGTAGCGGCATGTCTGGGTCCCCTTGGAAATCTATCCCTGCATAGGGGTAGTCATCGATGGAAACTATCGAACCCCTACCACCCCCAGTCTACGCATAGCATCTGCCCAACGCCGTTGGGTCGGATATCGAACCCCGTGGAGAGGAATGTCCACTCTAGGGATCAATCCTAGAACACGCTCGAAGAAGAACATGCTCAAAATACTGCTGAACTCGAAGTTTCGCACTCTGCCTGCCTTACACTCACTGAGATGATGTTTCATGTTGCTCAGTAGTGTAGTACTCCAGTCGTAAATAGTGGGTCTCATGCACTCCACTGCATAGAACATTAGAGGCCGTGAGGCCTGGTGGAGTGATTCCAAGCCGGATATCCTACCCAGTGTCAATAATATGGCCTTTAGGCCCAGCACCTGTATAGCATTGGTAGGGACCTAACTCCCCACCTTCTCAGTGTCTAGATAACAGTACACCGCAATGTACTCATCGATAGTCAGGCCACCTCCTAGCCCACCACGGGAACAAAGGTTCACTACTTCCCCTTGTCTAGAAAGCCCAGTAATGAAGTATATGTCCTCCACCTCTATGGTGAGGGACATCCCATCTATATGAAAGGACTTCGAGTCTGGATCCCAGTAATCCACCAGCATCTGTAATAGTCTTGGTTTGGCCCTCAAACCACCAAGACACCAAAACTTGTAGAGTCTGCATGCACGTAGAGCTTGTTGAGCCATTAAGTCGGCCCTTACTGCTTCCTCTACTTCACCATGCTCACGCTCTCTCCACTCTAGGACCATCCTGCACAAGAAATTGCAAATTTTCCCATTAGTTTATTGAAAAAAACATATGCACGGCCTCATATGCAACTATTTTCAAAACAGCCGCGTATGTACGTGGGTTCGAAGCCATTTTCCGCGTATATCCAACCCTATACGTGGAAAAAACCTCGATTTCCGTGTGGGCCGCAGCGCCCATTTTGGGTTAGAAAACTGATTAGACCATGGAAATTCATAAAAATTATATGAAAATGAAAGAGGAGAGCATGAGTAAATACTTGGAAGAAACGGTAGTGGATTCCATCGGCTGGATCTCCTGGAATTCGTTGTTGAAAATCAGAGCTCAAATGGGTAAAAGTTTCAAATGATTTATAATATGTTGAATTTTTTACTATTTATAGAAAATTTTCAAATATTTGAAAATTTTTACCCCCTTTCCTATAGTTTCGACTTTTTCTAACCATTTTTGACCATTTTTGACATAATTCATGTTGTAGAGGACCTTTTCAGTGTCGTTTTAGCCGTTGGATTGACCCGTTCGTGCCGATCTCAAGTATCATGTCTAAACTGGCATATAGGTTAGGTTTCACCACCATTTTCATTTTGCATGACCTTATGACCATATCACCATGACCTTAGATACGAACCCACTCTGTTATGTCACGGAACCTTCTTGCTTTTTTAGAAGTGGCATGATATGAGTGGTAGAAGCTTTACCTTACATGGGTACCCTAGCTAGCACCTTATTTGCATTTGGTTCCCATGCCGACATTTTCTCTTTTAGGGTGTGGGAGTCCATTGTATATTATTGCCATGACATTTCGCAAGAGCTTCATACTCCTCTTGATCTTATGCTGGCCTATTTCCCTCAGGAATCCCTCGTGTCAAGTTGTGAATGCATTATCATGAGCTTGTCCTGTCTTATTGAGCTTTATACTAGCTCCCCTAACATTGCGTTTCAGCTATATAGCCCGAGCTTGTCTCATGTCTAGCCATGCAGAGCCATTTTTTATCCTTCTCAGCTTGTTTCCCTTTTTACCGGGAGGGGATTTTCCCCCGAGTGTCGATATCCTACACATGTATCCTTGCATTAAGCATAGGTATGTTCCACTGCTTGGAACTAGTTTGTTTTCCCTTATGACACTCATCTCCTCCTAGTCTATAACTATAAAGTTATTTTATTCTTTTTTCAATCTTTTTAAATAATTGAAAAAGTCCAAAAAATCAAAAAACCAAAAATCTGGACGAGAAAGATGTTATCTGTGGCAGTTGTCCAGTCGTGTCACCTTCAAACAAAACACTGTATATCACATCCATTGGTTGGGTTATATTTTGACTTAGGAGTTGTACTCGTTTATCTGATTTTATCTCCACCGACTGGTTAAGCTTCCAGTCCCTATGGAGCCTCTGTCGATGCCTCCTGTGTCGTAGAGATGTCCCAGTTTGTATATCGAGTCTATGCTGCCTT